>OVAN01002229.1:151-34717 GCA_900406275.1 Anastatica hierochuntica | reverse complement strand
CACTACAACGTACTTCTGTACGCTTGCAGTGATTTCTTGGGTGAAAACCTGCGCCATCAGATCTCCTCTGCAAATCTTGACACCTCCATCTTCTCCATCTTTGACTCAACTGTCAAGGTATCTGGACCTGTCTCGACATCAAATGGTTGGGCCTCGAAGACCAACTTTCTGGAATTTGGTATTCGTTAATGGACCTTCACGAGAACGAGATCTGGGCCCGACAATATTGTACATTTTTCTTATCATTTTTATGCAAACTTAAAAGTGTTTTTTAGAACTGCATCGCTTTTTCACAATAAAAATCTTTAATCATAACTTTTCGCTTCACATATTATTGCAAATGCATTATTTGAATTGTGCGTCGTTTTGTAATATTTTAATCAAATACCATTTCAAACGCTTATTTCACAACAATTCACATTTTATATATGTTCTGATGAGTTGTGACCCTTTTGTTTTCATCTTGCAACATGTAAATTTTTGTTAATATGTTGGTGTTAGGGTAAATTTTGGTTCGCTCTTTCTGCCACTACGGACAACAGAGATTCAAGCAAGGTAAAAGAAACAGGAATAAGATCTCTTTATTGATCAAATGAAAACAAGCCAAGATCGATTTCCTTATTTGTGTTTCTCCAAAAAAGATGTCGCAGTGTCAAGCTCCATATTCTTTCAATCAATACTTGGCCTGTGCTAAGGCAAATAGAAGCGTTCGAAGGACTTGGACTCAGGCAAGGAAGGTGATTGGTGTATGGTGGAGTTTACTCCGTCAACTTCATGCAGGCAAGGGGGTGAGGCGAATCCTCCTTCTTCTTCCAGAGAGCGCATACCGGCGCCTCTAGGGGAGCTCAATGTCCGTGCTCTTCACGATCGGGCCCTGAAGGGTCTGAGAAGTAATGTGTTTCCCAAGGACATTGTCCTTTTCCATTGTCGCGACATCTCCTTTGCTTTCGCAAGGGTTTAGGCGAACCTACTGAGGGTAACAGTTAAACACTTCTGTTATTTTTGTCTTGGGTTTAGCAACTTGGATCTTGATTGTGCTTGCTCTCATTGTTTTGAGAACACCATGTCTATGCCACCATATTGAGTCAATGTTGCCTCCAGTGTTAGTGAGCCGGACATAAGGAAGGAGGTCCAAGCCAAGATGGGCTGACCCAGAAGCAGTGAGCTGAGCTGATTGCTTCTAAGAGGGCTGTCAAGTCATTGCGGAGTTGGCAAAGTCTCAAGAAGGAGGCGAGATCTTGGAACTCAAAGTAGCTCTTCTAATATATGAGGTGAAGTGGCTAAAAGAGGACAAAAAGGAGCTACAGGAATAGATCGTAGCTCTGGAGCAGATAATGTCCATCCAACCATAGGTGAAGAAGATGGCCGTCTTTGGTGCTCAGGTTGAGGCTCGCTGGTTCCTTATGAGGGAATGGTACCTGAAAAAGACCAGTGCCTTGAATCCAACACATGAGCAGAGGAAATACCGCTTCATGGTGGCTAATGAGGCGGTGAAACGTGTTGAGGTCAAAAATGGTCACGACGAAATCAATGCCTAAAAAGCACAACGGAAATATTGTCTCTCTATCGGGAACAAAAATCGTAAGAGGATTATCAATTACAAGGCTCTTGCCATCTAGACGATCTCCTCTCAGCCAAACGTCGAAACCCCGCGTCTAGCCAACCGTAGGTGGTCGGTTCGCAAAGTCTAGTCACTCGCGAGCAACTAAACATGGGAATATCGAAATCAACGCCCGAGACTTCTGGATAACTCCCGAGATATCTCAATAGACAAGTTACGAAGCAATAAGAAGTCACCGTAAACGTCGGATAACCACGTCGCTTCGGAAACACAAACAAGGTCTAGTCGCCCAATGATGTATTCGTATTTTATGGGTTTTTACTAATGTTTTATTCGATAAAAATGGTGTTTTGATATGTATTTGGTTATTTTTGGAGTCTTTTGGTGTTTTTTAGTGTTTTTACAGGTTTAAGGTTGCTTTGGAAAAAACAGAATAATTTGGGCCAAAAACGGATATTTAGAATGCAAAATCATGCTGAAGTTTCAGAAGTTTGGCCTTGATTGACAAACTTTACACCGTTGGATTGAGCTGAAATTTTGACACAAAATAGGCACAAGAGTTAGATTTAATTTGAAGGTGATTTGAAGAAAATCCAACGGTGCGATCAAACGTTATGACCATTTTACTGAACACCTGTCATTCTGGAAACAAGGAGACAAATGCGCAGAAATTTGTATCCTGGCAGAAGGACAAAGATTGATTGATCCCTGTCAATGGATCAATCGATCCTTGTCTCGACGCGACCAAAACCACCTATTTTGAACCAGAATCAAAGATTGAAGACCCATATTACATATAAAAACACTCAGACTCGTTTTTAGGTTTTATTATGCAATTTTTCTGACTTTGAGAGAGCAGAGAGAGAGTTGGTAACCTAAGGAGAAGAAGCATCTTAGATCTTCATTGAGAAGCTTTCCAAACCCTCTTTTTACTCTTGTTTATTGATTAATACAATGATGTCTCTCTTGAAATTGATTTGTGTTGATTCTCTGAACATGTGTGAGTAGTTTAATCGTTGGGTTTAAGGTTCTCACAAAGGGGATTCATGATTTTTTGATATAAAATTGCATGTTTAGGGATATTATCTAATGGATCTTCATCTATGATTGTTCGNGAAGTTGATGTTTAAGTGAATTGTGAACCTATCAAATCTGTTAGTAATGCATGACTAGAAATCCAGGGTCAACGGAAGTTAGTCTCGAGGTTTCTAGTGCATAGGGTGCTGATACTACGGAAGTAGATCAGTTCTAGATTTGAATTTGAGTTCAAGACGGTTCTTAACCTCTTCTCTAATCTGTATTTTAAGTCAACAATGAAGTGTTTCCCTGAGAATACCCGATGCCCAACACTTTTCTGAATTGTTTACAACCTTACGTTGCTGCCTGCTTTTCTTGCTCTCTTTAATTTCGATTTTTGCATCATTCTACAAGATATATTTTTAGCCTTAGCCCGCTGTTTGATCTTAAATCTTCATGCTACTCTTTGGTCTCTGTGGATTCGATCCCGAACATCTACAACGTACATCTGTACGCTTGTAGTGTTATCTGGGACGAAAACCTGAGCTATCAGCGACTAAACTTGCCAAGAGTCTAGTCGCCCATTGGGCGACTAGACTCATAGCAAGATTCATGACAAGTCTTGTCAACTTCGTGACAAGTCTTGTCAACTTCGTGACAAGTCTTGTCGCCCATTGGGCGACTAGACTCTTGGAAAGTCTAGTCGCCCAACATGCGACTAAACTCATGACAAGTCTAGACCACGTCCTCTCAATTATCTTCTCCTTCAAATCTCAGTTTGACTATCTCTTGTTTCGTCTCGATTGGAGTTTCCGTTAAAGTTTCGCGATAATAATCGTAAAGATTTGTTCTTTTAATAAAAACTTTGTATTGATCGTATAAAACGATAACGGTTAACTCGAATGCATATATAAGAGAGGCCAAGGAGAAGAATAAGAGGGCTACAAATTTCTTCACAACTCACACATAGAACAATTAGGTTTATTTTTGTTTTTGTTAGTGAGTTGCATCTCAATTAGATTTACAAGTCTTACGCTGTTAGAACTAGGATGCTTGCCGACAGCTCTCGAGACTACGGCTTATCACCTGTTGTAACGCTCAAATGCAAATTCGAAATAAGATCTCGATTGCTTAACTTTGTTTTTCGATTCTCTCTTTTCATTATTACTTCGTCATCTGTTATATCGTATCTTTATCTCTCGTTGTTTGGTTTAGCAGAAATCCGGGACCTCAAGAAAAGTTAGAGTTTCCTGGCTTTCTTTCAATTATGAAAATCAACAGTGCGAATTTCGGTTCCCACAATGCGCAGATTACCGGCGCCATGCTGAATAGATGACATCTCGCTGATTGAATTAGAGATGAAACCATTGCCGCAAGCACCACTCAAAGGAGGGGTCGTCTTTAGGGAGCCTGTTGGGGTCAAACACGGTCACGACGAAATCAATGCCTAAAAAGCACCATGAAAATATTGTCTCTCTTTTATAAACAAATAACACAAGAAAACTATCAAATCCGAGGTTCTAATCGCCTAGATCATCTTCTCCCGACCAAACATCAAAACCCCACGTCCAGTCGACCGTAGGCAGTTACTCTGCGAAGTCTAGTCACCTGCGAATGACTAGACATGGAAAGTATTGAAATCAATGCCAGAGACTATCGAATAACTCCGAAAGATCTCGAGAGACAAGTTTCGAGGCGATAAACAATCATCGTAAACATCGGATAACCGCATCGCTCCCGAGACACGAGCAAGGTCTAGTCGCCCGTGGGCGACTAGACACGAGCAAGGTCTAGTCGCCCATGGACGACTAGACACGAAGAATGTCTTGAAAAAAGGAGCTACATGAGCATATCGCAAAAAAGAGCTAAAGGAGGACAAAAAGGATCTACACGAACAATGTCTAGTCGCCAATGGGCGACTAGACTCTTGACAAAGTCTATTCACCCACGGGCGACTAGACACGGATAACGTCTAGTCGCCCAAAGTTGACTAGACCACATTCTCTTTATCATCCTGTCCTTCGGATCTTGGCTTAATTGTCTCTCGTTTCGTCTCGATTGGGATTTCCGTTAAAGTTTCACGATAACAATTGTAAAGACTTGCTCTTTTCGAAAATCTTCGTATTGATCGTATAAAACGATAACGGTTAACTCGAACTCTGACATTATCTTAACTCGATTGGTCTTATCATTTCGTAAAACAATTACCATGTAATCGTACGAAGAGCAACTTCTCCGAAAGAAATCGTAAAAATCACTTAATCGTAAAACGACCCAAAACGCGACAAAGGTCCACTTACTATTTTGGATGAGAATGGGCCCAACTACATTGACAATTTACCCGAGTTCTACGAAAGATGAATGGAAAAACAATAAATGCCAAGTTTAGAGATAAATATAGAAAAATCGTGAAGATAATGAAGATTTCCGCGGAAGGATATACACGAATTGGAGGGCGGGCATAAAGGGAAAGAGGGCCGACCTACGAAGGCATATATAAGAGAGGTGAAGGAGAGGGATTCGAGCACACAAAAATTTCTACAGAACTTAGTACTTAGAGCGATTAGGTTATTTTTTCGTTTTTGTTAGCGAGCTCCGACTCAACTAGGTTTACAAGTCTTACGTTGTTAGAACTAGGGAACTCGCCTAAAGCTCTTGCGGCCAAGGCTTATCACCTGTTGTAACGCTCACACGCATATTCAGAATAATATATCGATTGCTCAATTCTTGTTTTGGTTCCTTTTTTACTTTTACTTTGTCTGTTATTTCATATTCTGATCTCTTAACGTTTGGCTTAGCAGATATACGAGAACTCAAGGAAAGTTAGGGTTTCTTGGCTTTCCTCCGATTATGAAAATCAACAGTGTGAATTTCAGGTCCCACAGAGCCTCTTAGTAATGTTGTGGGCCACCTTGGAGCGGATCCCAAGCGGAGGGCAACAGACTAGGACAAAGTGAAGGGAGTTTTGTCTACGAGCGCTTCTCAGATAAAGATGTCTAGGCCTGGACCAGCGCATGAAGACGACCGTTGGCCTCTGCCTGGTCTGCTGATCGTTGTTTCCTTTTTTGTTGTTCCTTCGTTTTTGTATAGCCTTCCCTTGTTTCAAGAGTTTTTGTCCTTCAAACTTAGCTTCAATCTCTGATGTAAAATTACTTGGGCTTTGACCTTATTTTTTGTTGAATGTACATTCTCTAGGTTATATATACCTTTCTTACTTCTCTTTTCTTTGAACTTGAACTGTAACTCTGGGGGGAAATCCCCTGGTAATCACGGAAATTATCAGTAGAGACTCTTCCTTGGCACGTTACCAAGATAGGAAAATATGTAACGTCATGAGTAAACTGAGAGAGTATAATAAGATTTCCCTAGTTTTTGGGCATGAGCCTTGCGTTAGATGGGTTCGATCCTGATAAGAATGTGATGTCTTCCTTGCCCCTTGACTAAGGTTTGCTGAAGGGTATTCATGATCGTGATCATTTTCTTGGGTTTCCCAAGGTTTCTTTGGTACTTTGCCAAGGTTTATAGAATGAAGTAAATGACCAGGGGTCGAATTGTAGTTGCTTTACCTCAATGCTTTTTTGTAAAGATGTGTAGAGAGAGGCTTGTACCTTGCCCCTTAACTGTGGTCATTAAGGTGTTTTCTTGCTTGTGATCGGAGTCACTTGGCCTGAAAAATCGATTTTCTTGTGATCAGAGTCATTGCGAGTTAGGCACATGACCTTAATATGACCGAAGTCTGAGTATTGATCATTAGCCTTGGCTACGACAAGAGTCGTTTAGATGACCGGAGTCATGTATCGGATGTGGGCGATGTGCCTTGGTATGGACGAGGTCATGGTTTGACCGAAGTCGGGATATGACGGAGTCATGAGATGACCGGAGTCATGTATTTTTTTCATGATCGAAGTCATGTTTTTAATTACCAGAGTCATGTGTTTTTTTTTCATGACCGAAGTCATGTTTCTAATGATCAAACTCATTTTTTCATCGTTGCACTCTTCCCCTTCATTGAGGACCACTCTAAGCTTTATTTTGTTTATGACCGGAGTCATACTTGGTGGGATTTCTAGAGTATCCATCTCTGAAGTCTTCCACTTCCCACGTCCTTTTAAGCAAGGTTTAGAGTATGCTAGTGCTCAGTTAGCATACCGCTACGAGTTCATCTTTTTTTTTTTTGTAGCGTTTTAAGAATTTTAGACTCATTTTATTCTGGATAGTCGGGGCAGCACTCTACCCCTTCGCGGATGGCCACTCTCTGCCCCATAGTGAATTGTTCCCCGTGGGGTAATAGCGATTGTTGATAGGTGAAGATACTCATGGAGACCCCTGGACGCGTTTACTAGAGTTCCAGATTGAATTTCGAAAAATACTTGATTTGGTGTAATCATTTAGCAACAAAAAATTATAGAGTACGTAAAGCAAGATAAACAAATGATTTAAGAAACATATATTGGAAGGTTACGAATGACATCACAACTTCTTGTTAGAAGTTATAGGTTTTGAGATGGAGGGCATTCCAGCTGTTTTTCTGATCCTTTCTGTTCACATCCTGAAGTTTATATGAAGCAGATCTGCGCACTTTGATTATTTTGTAGGGTCCTTTCATACCAGGTGCAAGCTTTCCAACTTCCTTATCGCGGGTATTGTCGAAGGTCTTGTATAGGACCTAGTCTCCTACTTGAAATGTTCACGTCCTAACCTTGCAGTTGTAACTTCTTGCTACTTCTTGCTAATAGCACTAATTTCAGATTTGTGCGGCCTCCCTCTTTCTGTCTAACAGGTCAAGGTCTAGTGCAACAAGCTCGTAGTTCTTTGCATCCTCGAGGTGCTCTGTACGGATGGTTTTTACACACACACTTCTGCGGGTGCCACCGCTTCCATCCCGTAGACAAGGGAAAAGAGTGTTTCTTCAGTGGTGTTCTTTGTCGTCGTTTTGTAAGACCATAACACTCATGGCAATTATTGACCCAAACTCTCTTGGCTTCATCTAATCGGCGCTGTAAGATGTTGATGATTGTTTTGTTGGTGGACTCGACTTGGCTATTGGATTGCAAATGACTTAGAGTTGCGAAGCTCAACTTGATACCCCAATTGGAGCAGAATTTCTTGAATTCCTTACTGGTGAGCTGGGGGCCATTATCGGTGATAATTATGTAGGGGACCCTGAACTTGGTGATGATGTTTCTTGAGATGAATCTGTTGATCTTGTCATCAGTGATCTTGCTCAGGGCTTCGACGTCCACCCATTTGGAAAAATAGTCGGTGACTACCAGAAAGAAACCCTTATGGGAAGGTCCCTCGGGTAGCTTCCCCACGATGTCCATGCCCAACTTCCGGAATGGCCAAGACGAGCTGATTGATTTTAGAGTCTCGAGAAGCAAATTTGACACCTTGGCATGCTATTGGCATTTTTTGCAATATCGGGCCATCTTGATCGCCTCACTCGACATTGTAGGCCAATAATAGCCTGACCTCCTTGCCTTAAGGACTAGACTTTTGCCTAGGGTGGGAGTTGCACTCTCATCTGTGTAATTCTATCAAGACAAGTTCTGCATTCAAGTGTAACGCAACACTGATAGGGTCTAGAGATTGACCTTTAGTGAAGCTTACCCTAAATTAGACAAAATCGTGCGACTTGTCTCTTGATTCTTTTGCACTTGTCGCACATTTTAGGAAATATGTCATTCTGCAAGTAATCGATGATGGGGGTCATCCAACTCCGCTCCTCTTGGACTGTCAGCACTTGGAGTTTTGATGGATCTTCTTTGGTAGGAGGCCGTTGCAGTATCAATAGTGGAACACTAAGCTCTTTTGTCATTTCCTTGGCAGAACCCAAATTAGCTGATACATCAGCGTGGGTATTCTGATCCCGGGGTATTTGTGTAAGGTCGCAATGTTTGAAGGATGAGATCATATCTTTTAAGATCCCAAGGTATCGGATCATGCTAGCATCTTTGTTTGGTAGTCTATCTAGGTCTGGTTGACAATAAGAAACGAATCGTTGAATATCTTCAGGTTTTGTACTCTAAGGTTTTTGTCCAGGTTTAAATCACTTATCAAGGACTGGTACTCTATTTCATTGTTCGTGGCTTTGAAGGTACATCTAATGGCTCTGGACGCTACTTCGCTTTTAGGGGGCACGAGGACTATTCCGAGTCATGTACCTCTTACATTTTTGGAACCATCAACATATAACCTCCATTCTTTCTCTCCAACATTGCTTTCGTGGTTTGTGATTTCTTTGCATAGTGATTACTCCATGGTAGGCGCAAAATAAACAATGAAATCAGAGAGAACCTGCCTTTTAATAGCGCTGAGAGGTCTGAAGATGATGCCATATTCTCCTAGCTCCACATCCCATTTGGCTAGCTTTGCTGATAGCTCGGGTCGGTGCAACACTCCTTTGATAGGTAATAACATGACTAATACCATTGGATGTGCTTGGACATATGGTTGAAGCTTTCGCGCTGCCAGGATCAGAGCCAGTGCGACTTTATCCAAATGATTGTACCTCATCTCGGCGTCTAGCAAGGAATTGCTAGCATAATACATCGAATTCTGATGACTTCCTTCTGATTTGATTAGCATCACACTGACAGCGTGTTCAGAAACGACTAATTAATGCAATAACACTTCTTTGTCTAAGGGTTGCGATAATAGCGGTGGCGTAGTGAGGTACTCATTCAAATTGGCCAACGTTACTTCTCAATTTTCATCCCATAAGAAATTCTTGGGTTTTGGCTTCTTTAGCACCTCAAACAAAGCATGTGATTTGTCGGAAAGTCAGGAGATAAATCTACTAAGGGTCGCTATTCTCCCTGTTAACTTCTAAACATATGTGGGATTTCTTGGAGACGGTATGGCGTGGATTGCTCTTATATGCTCGGAGTTGGCCTCTATTCCTTCACATGTCACGATGTATCCTAAGAACTTTCCATAGCTGACCCTGAAAGAACATTTACTGGGGTTGAGTTTCATGTTGAACTTCCGCAGGGTAGAGAAGGCATGCTGAAGGTAGGTGATATGATCTTCGACTTTGAGGGATTTTACCAGCATATCGTCGATGTAAACCTTCATGGTTAGTCCTATCTGACTAGCGAAAATCATGTTTATGAGGCGCTGATAGGTTGATCCATCGTTCTTGAGTCTAAAAGGCATCACTTTGTAGCAATAGATGCCCCTGGATTTCATAGAGGCTGTCTTCTTCTGGTCCTTTAGATGTTGTAGGATCTGGTTGTAACCGCTGAATACATCCATGAAACTCATCAGTTGATGACCTATCGTGGCGGCAACTAACTTGTCTATGTGTGGCAGAGGGAACATATCTTTGGGATAAACCTTGTTGAGGTCAGTGAAGTCGATGCAAACTCTCCACTTCCCGTTCTTCTTACAACCACCACCAAATTGGCGAGCCAATCTAGATATTTTACTTCTCTTATGAATCCCGCGTTGAGCATGGACCTCGTTGTTGACAATTTCTTCATGCTCTAGTGCGAACTTTCTTCTCTTCTGCCTTACTAGAGGATGATATGGGTCCATTTGTAATTTATGCATAATAATCTCTGGGTCAATCCCTCGCATATCATCGTGGGTCCATGCGAAATAATTGGAGGTGGATCTCAAGAAGTCTATGAGCCTCTGACGTATATTCATGGATAGACGGGATCCTATCTTCAAGTATTTGTCTGTAGCTCTTTCCTCCAAGGGCACATCGTCTAGCTGCTCAATCTCGGGTTCTTATGTGTTCTTCTCCGGAGAAAAGTTCCCTTGTTCTTCGTTTCATGGGATTCCCATAATGGTGGTTTGGTAGCAGGATCATGCTTCTTCCTAATCTCCCTTGATTATTTTTACTCCTCATGGGGTAAAGAACTTGATGGTTTGATGCAGGGTTTACGGTACTGACCTCTTATCATGGATCCATGGTCGTTCTACTATCGCATTGTAGGTAGAGGCACAATCTATCACGAGGAATCTGGTTGGTCGGCTTAGTCCAACAACATATCCCGGGAGTGTGATCTCGCCCAAGGTTCTCTTCACTTTGTTGCTGAATCAAACTAAGGAAATTGTCTTCTTTAGCAAGGTTCCTTCCTCTGGTTACAGGTGAGAAAGTGTTCCTGCAAATAATATATTTCCAGAGCTGCCACTGTCTACTAGGATCCTCTTCATCAAGTAGTTAGAGACGACTAAGGCGATGACTAACGAATCGTGATGAAGAGTCGATCGGCTTGCTCCTTTGGAAGAATGGAAGCTTAGAGCTTCTCTTCGATCGATCTGTTGTTGTTCGCTCTCATGGGATTTTCGGGGAGTGATATATAGTACTTTTATCGATTTTACTATGGTGTTTGTTGCGAGAATATGGTATTTTATTAAGTTCAAGAGCTCTTTTGGAGTCTTTTGGTGTTTTTAGTGTTTTTGCAGGTTTTTGGTTGCTTTGGAGAGAAAGGAAGCAATTCAGGTCAAAAATGGATATTTAGAATGCAGGGTCATGGTCAAGCATCCAATGTTTGGCCTTATTTTACAGACTTTCCTCCGTTGGATCGATCTGTAATTTTGATATAAGATATCCACAAGAGTTAGCTTTCATTTGGTGGTGGTTTAAAGGAAATCCAACGGTGCGATCAAACGTTATGGTTGTTTTAGTGAACATCTATCAAGCTGGCGACCAAAAGATGAACACGCACAAAATGATTCACAAATATCCATAAGGACAAGGATTGACCGATACTTACTTGTTATGGATCTATCGATCCTTGTTACGACGCAAAAAAAACCAGAAATATGATTCAGACCCACCAGACAAGACCCGACTCGAGTTGAATACCTACATAATACCCAAACTCGTGCTTTTAGGTAAACTAAGCTATTTTATAAGTTATTAAGAAGGTTTTTGAGTTTTGTAATCGAACGTAGAAGATTTTTCATCTGTACTTTGAATTGGAGAAGATTTCTGAACCCTCTTTACATATTCTATTTAATTACATGATTTTTTCTATTGATTTCTCTTGTGATTGCTTTATGAATGCGTGTGAGTAGTTCATCAATTGCATTAGGGTTTCTCATAGGGGATTTAATGATTTTTTTATGTTAGGCTTCTAGATTTAGGAATTTATCAATTAGATCTTCATCTTAAGTTTTTCTTAATACTGAAATTAGACTCATGACCTAATTTCTGATATTAGGATGTTTGATACACCAAAAGTGTTTGATTAAATGTCTGAATGAATTTTAGATGAGCAATGTGTCCTTAACCAATGAAAGTTGATGTTATTCCACTTTGTGAACAAATTTAACTCGACTCTAGTGCATCTTTAGAATTTGAAATTCAACGAAAGTTAGTATTTAGGATTCTATACCATAGGGAGTTCGAGCTACAGAAGTAGGTTGATTCTATCTTTTTGTTTCGAGTTCAAGATGGTTCTTAATCTCGATCCTTTATCAATTTATTCTAATCAACATTGAAGTTATTTCCCTTAGAATTCCCTGTGCCCGATGTCTTCTACTACCGTTTACGACCTCATGATTTCATTGCTTTCTTACTTTACTTGCTTTTGTTTGCTGCTTTAGTTATAAACAATTTCAAAAACAACTTTCTTATTCACCTTAGCTCGTAATTGATTCTATTTTTATACATGTGATCTTTGGTTCTTGTGGATTCGATCTTGTATATACTACTGTGTACTTTACTGTGCACTTGCAATTAGTCTATCAGGTTAAAACGTGAGTGATTAAGTTTACTGGCGCCATTGCTGGGGACCAATTGGTCACCCTAGGGTATTGGGTCGATCACACGATTAAGCATTTTTTATTTATTTATTTTACTACTAATTTATTCTTTAATTTTATTTATTTGCAGGTTTGGTGATCATGGATTACAATGATTGGTCAGAGGAGGAAAATACTTTTGATGATGAACCCTACGTCGAGCCACCATTCAGTTAAAGTGTGCTTATACGGGAACAAATATTGAGGTTGGATGAAGAAAGCATGGAAAATCCAACGATGAAGAGGGTACCTTAGCTGCTATGATTCGATTGAACCTTGTCGCACATCGAACAATATTTGAAGGAAGAGAGCTCACAGGCATTGAAATACAGATGGCTCATGCACTTAAAGAGATAATATATTGGGTTCTACTATGCCAACTCTAATGTACGTGCGACTCAACCTTTTGAATTCATTATTATTAAGAAAGTTACACACCTTGCATTGCAGATGTAGCTTGTTGTGTTCATACTCTATTACTCATTGTTGAATGCTATGATTTGATATCTGAATCTCAAAGGATGGATGACTTAAGAGTAGAAAAGCTTGCTAGGGATTACCATGAGATATGTTTTGACATTCAATATCTGTGTTCTTTGAATGATCATGATCACGAGTTTAACTTTTCTATGCATGAAACATCTAGATCTTTTCTTGAAAAATATTACCTTGAGGATGCGGTTGATATATAAGATCTTGAATAAGATAGAAGATTCTAAGGTTGAGATGGACTCGAGATATGAGAATACTGTGCTTTACATGATTGGTGGAGATGAAGTTGGCTATTTTGTCTTAAATTCGTTTGAACATGTAGCTTGTCTTTCCACTTACACTACAAGAAAATAACGAATTTGCGTGGGAAACTTTCCTCGCAATTTCGTCACTGATAGTGATTTGCGATGAAATTGCGACAAAAATTTTCTGGTCGTTGATCGTTAGTCGCAAAAGTATTTTCCTCGCAATTTCCTCGCAAATTTACGAGGAAAATCTATAATAGTAGTTTCCTCGCAAATTTGCAAAGAAATATTTCGCGAGGAAATTGCGATCATTTATTGAATCATAAAATATTGCGATGAAATTGCGATCGCATTTCCTTGCAATTTCTTCACAAATATTTTGCGAGAGATTAGCGAGGAATTCTCGCTATTTCCTCGTAAAACATTTACGAAGAAATTGCGAGAATTTGCGAAAGATCATCACAATTTCATCGCAAATCGTTTGCGAGGATTTGCCTATGATCATCGCAACGTAATCGCAATTTTTTTTCGAGGGATTAGCGAGAGGCTCCACGCAATTCCCTCGCAAAACACGTTTTTTTTAAAACAAAATTTATTTTAAGCGAAAAAATAATAAAAATATTATATAATTAAATAAAATTATTAGAAATGAAATTAAAATTAAAAATCTGAAATTTTACATAATTAATAATCTGAAAATAAAACAATAAAATATTCAATATTTTACAAATCTAAAATACGAAAAACCTAAAATCTATTTTTACTTTAAGGAAGAAGATGATGAAGGAGGAGGGACACGTGGAAGCACGTCGTGATTCTCGTGTTAAGATCTGAAGTGAAGTAGTTGCACACGTTCTGCGTTTTAGTTTCTTTTTATTGGTAAGAATAAACCCTTTGCTTATTTTCTTCCTTAATGTCTCTATTGATTTTGATTTTCTTCTCTCCGCCGGGTCTTGGTTCTGTTGTTGTCGTTGCTGAGTCGGTCCGTTCTGTAACAATCGAGCGTATTAGCAAGCTTCGGGTCATTCTCCATCCAGTCGAAGAGAAGAGCATGTGATCGAGTCCGCTCCTGGTATTCGGCCATCTCAGACCTAACCGCGCTGACCTCCTCTCGAGCCGCGACAACCTCCTCACGAGCCGCCATGAGCTCTGCCTCAGCCCTTTGCAGCTTCTCCTCTAGAGCTCTCGAGCTAGATTGGGACGACTGAACTCCGGTTGCAGCTGAAGACGCTTCGGGCTGCAGAGATCCAACTCCAAAAATCGGCATTTCGACCGAGGAGCATCCTACAATATAAAAGAATAAATTAAATATTAATAATATTAAAAATTTAAATGAAACAACAAATTTAATAAAAATAATTAATTTACTAACCTCTGCAAAAATCCGGTTCTTTTCGAATTGCGAAAGACCGCAAGACTGAACCGAACTATCTTGGTTCTCCACCGAATGCTGGATCTCGGCCTCATCGATGCGTCGGTGGACCTTGGCGCATAGACGCTCGGACTTCGCGTCAATGAACGTCCCGTCCGACCTCTTATTCATCTCTTCTAGTACAGCTAGAAGATCTGGAACGTCCCGTCCGACCTCTTATTCATCTCTTCTAGTACAACTAGAAGATCTGAAACGTCATAGTCTGCGCCCTTGGCCTCATTTACAAATAAAAAATTTTAATAGTTGTTTTTATTAGACAAACTATAACACTTTAAGCATTTTATTATTTATTTAAAGTAATTTGAAAGTTTACTTACAATTTTTCGGGCCTTAGCCCTCAAAGAATCTCGGTCGGCAGTGTGTGTAGCCTCAGCCCTCTGTGTCTCGGGGTTCTTGCGAGCCGAGAAAAACTGCATGCTCCTAGCCGTGTGGGTCTCTCCCAGCCAGTGTTTGTTTAGCTGGGCCCACACGTCCCCATCCATCCAATCCGGCTTCGAGTTCTCCGGATTCGCCCTCCACTTCTTCTTCCACCGCCCGACCTCGTCCGGGAGGCGGGCCTTGAGTTTTGTCTCAAACTCATCCCATACCCGCTCGTCGTACAACTAACCCCAGTTGTACGTTTGCTAGGGAAACAAAATTTAATTTTAAATTTATACTAATTAAAGTTTTTTTTTGTCAACCACACATTTATCAGAAATTGTCTCTCAAGTTGGGAAGCCAACTCGGAGGAGAGGAATCTACAAAGATTAAATCATGGAAAAAAGTATGTGATCCTCGCGTCAGACTATCTGCTACTGTGTTCGCCATTCGTGGAATAAGTGTCAATGAGAAGCCTGGGAAGAACTCCTTGAGCAGCTGAAATTCCTGAATTTGTGTTTGTAGGGCTGGCCAATCATCCGGATGTTGAATAATATTTGTGAGTTCCGCACTGTCTGTCTAGAAGTGCTGACAGTCTATTCGATGGTTGTGTACTTCAGACATCGCCCATATCATAGCTTCCAACTCCGAATGAAGAGGTGACAGACTTCGGCGTTGGCATTTCGCTCCCACCATGATGACCTTACCATCTGCATATATACAGCTCCATCCAAGTCCAGAAGTAGGATCAGATTGTTTCCATGACCCATTTACCCGGCAAATTAAACCATTTGTACCAGTAGGTTCCATAGGTGACTGTTCCTCGTGAGTAGAAAAGGAAACTTGCGCTTCATGCCAAGCAGTGGAATCTATCTCTGCATTTTGGAGAATGTCATCCGCATCCGATTGTACCCCTTGAAAAGTTTGCTTGTTTCGTGCTTTCCATATTAGCCATAGAATTCATGGGAATAGTTCATAGCGATCCCTATCAATATTCCTCAAGGGAGTTCGCCAAAAAAGAAAATCCATATTTGAAAAAACTGAGTTTGACGGAAAGGCCTGCATCCTGTTTGGATTGTTAAAAGAATCCCAGACTTTCATAATCGAGGGACATTCAAAGAAGACGTGATTAATCGTTTCCTCATCAAAGCCGCATCGTTTACATATTGTATCACAGTGTATACCTCTATGAACTAGTTCTGTTGTCACTGCTAAACTCCCTATGATATTTTGCCAAAGAAGATGTTGTATCTTCAGAGGACAATGTATTTTCCATGTGTATGCTTTTAAAGCTTCCAGACCCGGTCTCCAACCATTATTTTTAATTCGCGTTACCTCCATTGAATTCAGTAGTCTATATCCTGACTTGACCGTATATTGTCCCAACCTAGTATAATGCCAGACTAGACCATCGTAAGTAATGGTGTGGCTTGGATGAATGCCGCGAATTAGTTCAATGTCTTCTGGATCAAAAAATTCATGTAATAAAGGCAGGTGCCAATCCATCGTTGTTGGGTCTATCAATTGATAGACTTGTAGCCTAGGGTGGCAAAGACTTCCCCGACCTCTTGCTGGACGCGGATTAACATCCGGAATCCAAGGGTCATGCCAGACTGAAGTGTTAATACCAGAACCAATTCGTATCCTTACGCCTTGCCTAAGAAACTCTTGTGTCGAATAAATACTCCTCCAATCAAAAGAAGGTGAGTTCGACTTTTTTTGCATTTAAAGGATGAACATTCCTAAAATATCGACAACGCAAAACTTGAGCAACCAGGGATCCGAGATACTGAATTAGCCTCCATAACTGTTTAGCTAATAAAGCCGTATTGAAATCCTATAGAGACTTGAAGCCTAAGACCCCTTTCTCTTTCGGGATACATAATTTATCCCATGCAACCCAATGGAGACCGCGGTTACATCCATTGGAGCTCCGCCAAAATTTAGAAATCACACTGGTTAACTTTGTTGTTAACTCTTGGGGAAATTTGAAGCATGACATGACATAAGTAGGCAGCGCGAGAGCAACTGACTTAATCAGAATCTCTTTGCCCCCTTTTGACAAGAATTTTGAGGACCATCCAGTAACCCGGTCGCCTAGTCGTTCTCTATCATAATTAAATATATGGCTCTTGGAACCTCCCAAACTTTCAGGAATCCCAAGATAGGTACCCATACCACCTTCCTTTGTTATGCCTAAGAGAGTCTTTATTGTCGCCTTAGTGAGCTCGGGGACATCTTTCCCAAACATGACCAATGATTTATCAAAATTTATTATTTGTCCCGAAGCAGCCCCATAATCCCCTAAGACATCGAGAATACGTTGACACTGTGATATCTCTGCCTTGCAAAAAATAAGATATCATCAGCAAATAGTAGATTAGATATTGCCGGGCTATGTTGTGCTATCTTGACACCCGTTATCGCATTGTCTTGTTCTTTCCGTTTTATGTTTGCAATCAGGACCTCCGTACAAAGAATAAAAAGTTATGGTGAAAGGGGATCACCTTGTCTTAATCCTCTTTGGGGAGTTATATACCCCGTTGGTTTACCATTGAGCAAAATTTTGTATGATACCGACAAAACAAACCACATCATCCAGGAGATCCACACATTTCCAAAGCCCAATTTGGAAAGAACCGCTTCTAAAAAAGACTATTCAATACGGTCATAAGCTTTACTCATGTCTGTCTTAATTGCCATAAATTCGTAACGACACTTCTGATTAGTCCGCAGACCATGAAACATTTCCTGGGCAATAAAGATATTATCCGTAATTAATCTTCCTAAAACAAAAGTCGATTGCGTATCCGATATGACCCGAGGGAGTATATTCTTTAGCCTCAGACATAAGACTTTCGAAATAATTTTGTAACCCACATTACATAGACTAATTGGTCTGAGTTCCGTCATTCTTTTTGGTTGGTCCGTTTTCAGGATCAGACAAATATTTTTCACATTCAGACGAGCATCAAAGCTGCCAATCCTGAAAAAATCCCGGACTAATTTAACCAAATCGTCTTTTAGAATTCCCCAATATCGTTGGAAAAATAAGGTTGTCATCCCGTCTGGCCCAGGAGATTTTTCGGGATGCATAACAAAAAGCGCTGACCTTACTTCTTTTTACGTTATATCCCTAATTAATAATTGGGTCATGCTGTCCGTAATAACTGGGTCAACATTCTCGAGAACCTGGGCCAAACTACCTTTCCAAATAGGTTTAAATAATCCATTAAAATAGTCAACCGCGATATCTTCCATTCCTTCCGGAGATTCCTCCCAGGAGTCTTGCGAGTTGAAAAGTCCTGATATCCAGTTTCTTGCTCGTCTTTTCTTAGTTGAGGCGTGGAAAAATTTCGTATTTCTGTCCCCCTCCTGTAGCCATAAGTTCCTTCTCTTTTGTTTCCAATAAATTTCTCTTCTTTGTAAGCTTCTTGAAGCTTTCGTTTAATCTCTATGATTGTATCCTGGGGTACCGAATCATCATTTTGAGCATCCTCCAATTTTATTTTCAGAGAATCAATCTTCTCCTTTCCTGTTGGGACATTATTCTTCTACCACCATGAAATCGAATTTCTACAATTAGAGATTTTATCCACAAAGTCGGACACCCTAAAATTCCTTGTGCGCTGCCAATCACTATCTATGGCCTCAACCAAACCTTCATTTCCTATCCTTCTCTTATTGAAACGAAAACTTTTATAATATTTTTTTTGTTTTGTAATTATATTTTAACAATATCGGCCGATGGTCAGAATCAATTCGTGCTAAATATTCCACCTTGGAGTGAACAAAAACATTATGCCATTCCTCATTACCAACTGCTCTATCTAGCTTACACCAGACATTTTGTTTATTTCGCGTTCCTTTCCACGATAATTGGTCACCCGCGCAAGGAAACTCCGTCATCCCACAATGCCTTAGCATTTGGTTGAAGGGAACAAAAGATGTTGCAGGTCGCATTTTCCCCCTTTCTTCTCATGATTTCCGGTTAACTCATTTAGGTCACCTATTATTAGTCAAGGATAGGATCTATTTTTCCCTATTTCCATTAATTTGTCTCATACCAAGCATTGATTCGCAGCCACTGGGTCACCGTATACAAACGAAATTGAGACTTTGAAACAATAAATAAGTGCATTAACATCGATTATGCAATTGCTAGAATAGAGAAATTCTAGTTTTATTTCATTATTGTAGAAAATAGCCAAACCACCACTTAAACCTAACGGTTCCACCGTATACAAATTATTAAAACCAAATTCCACTTGAATTTTTTTTAAATAAGAAGAAGATTGTTTAGACTCCGATAGAAACACAATATCGGGTCGAAACTTATTCCATAAATCCCTCAACGTATCAACTGTCAGATCGCTCCCTAGACCGTGACAGTTCCAGCACATGATCTTCACGGATGTGTCGACGGTTTCGGGAGAGCCGCCATCCCTTTCATCTTTTGACTCAACGTACTCCTTGTACCTCCCTTATTTTGACCTTTCTATTTTTTATACCTTTAAGTTTTATCGGACTCTTGTTACACCTATCACAAGAATTCTCGCTGATAAACAACTTAAAATCGTTTTAACCTGTAACAATCCCATCAATTCCCATATCCCCCATATCTTTAACAATTCCTTTTGATACAAAAGAAAAGGCGACAACTTGTGTAGTACCTTTATTACCTTCGATAGGACTTCCCACAGACACAAGCAAATCCAAGAAATTCGTAAGCCAATCAATCAAAAATTCTATTCCAAGAAAAACTCCTCGTCGTATCAGATCCATGACCAAGTAAATCCGTAAGCCATGTAAATTTTCTTGTCGATTCTGCTTTAAAACCCATGGATCTTCTGCAAATCTCAGACCCGAGCCAATCTCTCCTTTCCAAGATTTGTTTTTAACCAGAGGAACTGTACATCTCAGATCTTCCCCAATCTCTTGAACCAAGCCACCACTAGAAACACATATCTCCTCAAAATCCCATCGAAATCCAGGCTCCAAACATTTGACACCGGCGAGTACATCACCATCTCCGTCATCCGATGGAAATCGCCTCCATCGCTGTATGAAACATACCTTATAATATCGTCAACAGAACTTTTCAAAGTCGAATCTGATCGTGATCCCAATCCATCCAATATCCAATTTCCTAAACACCTGTCTCCTTGAGATGACATCAGAGATTTGCTCCACCTAAATACCCATATGAATCGAGATGAATCTTCAAAAATCTTTGGTAATGCCTCACCATTAAGTACACAGATCCACCGTGATAATCCTTTCCAAAACCCTTGAGCCTCATCAAACTTCTCTCCTAGACTAAACTCATTTAGCCAATCTTCAATTAAGTCTCGGAGATTTGAGCCCATTATAGCCTCCCTCATCGCCTCCCGTAGACAGACCTTGTGACTCACAAACGAACTATCGGCCTCCTGCTCATGTAGATCTCTCCAATCGAACCCAACAACAAAACCAAAGAGCCACCGACAAGCCCATAGTCGCCGCTGAACCCACTGCAAGTCCCCACCGTATCTTGACAGAGACCACTTCCACGACATACGCCGATATAACCCTCTGTACAGCCTTTCGCTAATGCCAAATAGCCACCGACCAGCCCATGCTCGCCGCAAAAACCACCACAAATCCCAACCGTGACCTGTCAGAGACCTCCACCATGCCAAACGACGACATAACCCTCGATCCAACCTTCCGTTAATTCCAATAAGCTCCGACCATCAAGAAAATCCCATCTCAGAACCCTAAATCTATACTCGCCATTGAAATCTCCTAAAGAGTGAAGTGTTACTAATTAAAATTTTTATTTGAGAAAAATAAAATTTTAATAGCTTACAACGAAGGCCTCGAACCAGCCATCAATGACAGCTCGAGGAGTCTTTGAGAAGCTCGTGTACGGGCCCAAATAGTGTCGCATGAAGATCTTCGTGATCTTTTGTACCACCTTTCCGTCTTCGTCAAACCACATGGTCCCCGCCGGTCGCTCGGGGTGATGGAGAGGCAATGCTGCTCGAGCGGGACTACGAAGTAGATCCTACAGCGTCATCCCCGACGGGCGTGGTGCCGGCGTCGTCGCTGACGGAGCTGCAGGAGGTGCTCCGTGATGTTTCGGGAATGTTCCAAACACCTCTGGAACTGGAAGCTCCCGGTGCAGACCTCGCATACTGCTATAGATAGGCCTCGTACGAACTGAGAGGATCCATCTACATTTTAACATTTTTAAAATTAAATTTATTATTAAAAAAAAATATTTATTGTATATTTTTTGTTTAAGATTAATTATAATAATAATAAAATTTAAATTTAATATTTACCGAAATTATTTATTATATATTTTTAGGTTAATATTAAATATAATATTAATAATAACAATTTAAGTTTAATATTTAATAAAATTATGTATTATTTACTAATGCTAATATAATATTAAGTACTAATTCATATGAGTTATTTACATAAATTTTTATACTAATTTTACATCTTGTACAATAAACTTTTTACAAAGCATTTATTAAATCCTATTTAAACAACCTAACCATATTTTTTTTTCAAACCCTAAATTTCGTAAAATCTAACATCTACTAATATATTTCTAACGTTTAACTTTAAGAACTTACAATATTCAAAGCCTAAAAGGTTGGTTTGGAAGTTTTGAGAGTTTTTTATAGAGAGGGTGTGTTTTAGAAAGATAATTGGTGTTTTGAGCGATTGAGAAATGAGAAGGAGAGGTCTCATATATATAGGATTTCGTTTCATCGCAAATCCCTCGCAAATTTTAGGGTTGCTGCTTTTTTTTTCCTTGGCTAAATTTTGCGAGGAAATTACGAGGTTTCCTTGCAATTTCCTCGCAATTTTTTTGGAAAATTTCGAGGAACCACCCAAAGTTTATGAAAAACCGCCTAATATTGCGAGGAAATTGCGACGATTCCTCGCAATTTCCTCGCTATTTATTTTTTAAATTTAATACATATCATTAGTCACAGGTTTATCGTTTATGGTTTCAGAGTTTTTGGTAGTGGGATATAGTCAAATAGATATTACGATACTTATTGAAGGTCTTAAGTTCAAATAACAAACAAATTCGTCAGAAGTTTAAATAAATTAACTTGGTTTTTATATGTATACATTAAACTATAAACTATCGTTTTTGTTAAATTTCGCTAATGATTATTTTTATATTTATGCATTTCAGCTTATTATGATATTAGTCAAAAGGTATTTTTAGTTGAAACCGTGATTCGTATTACTTTTAATGGTTTAGGGTTTAGGGTTTAGTTTTTACGGTAATGATTTACGAGGATTCCTCGCAATTTTGTGAGGAAATTGCGAGGAATCTTCGCAAAATCCTCGCAATATAGGTTATATATTAAATTTTACATACTTCTTACAAAGTCTTATAAAAAAATATGTCCTTTGAAATTCTTGTTCTAATAAATTATTTTCATCTTGAAAGACATTCCGTTTACAAAATTTTAATCAAGAGGCACTTAACTTTCCATAAACACTTCCAATTGTCATTTACTACTTATACAAACATAATAGATAACATCACTCATTATCAATGTCATTATGGTCAGATACATAAATGGAATCGTTTTCGTCGTCTAATTCTTTTTCGTCATCATCAATATCCTCATCTGAATCACGCATGTCTTTGTTGTCGCTTGAATGTACATCCTCAAAATCACACGATGCTGGGTCAATGTGTATGACATCCTAGGTGGATTCGATCAGAATAGTCATGTCTTCTCTTGTCCTATAATCTTGTAACAAAATGTCATCATCATCTCCAATTATACGATTCCTTGGACTCACATGGATCACAGTAAGCCATTTCTCCCGTCGTTCTCTTAATCGTGTAATATGCAACTCTCTCCTTGCACAAATGTCAACCAAATTAGGTCTAGAGTTGACATTGTTTTTCGTCTTATCTTGCACATTGAGAAGGGTATGCATGATATTGTCAAAAAAGATTTTCTCAATGTGCATCACATCAAGATTGTGCCGAACCAATTGATCTTTCCAGTATGGGAGATCCCAGAAGATGCCCTTTTTATGCCAATTGTGACTTTCCAGATATCCATCAGGCATACTCGGTATGGTGTGCCAATTTCCACCATGCTTCACGGTTTCTTGAGCATTGTAATACTAAATTTGCTCCAACACAGCATCCCCAGTCATAAACACCGAGGGAGGAAGCTTCGAACCTTTGTTCTTCATGAACAATTTCCTGTTCCTCCTATATGGATGGGACATCGGTAAAAATCGACGATGACAATCAAACCAGCAAGGTTTACGTCCATACTTAAGTTAAAATGCTTCAGATTGATTTGCACAGTATGGACATGATAACCTTCCATGGGTTGTCCATCTAGATAGCATTCTGTATGCGGGAAAGTCGCTGATTGTCCAAGTGCCACATACATCTTAAAGTTCCTCTGTTTTGATTGGTCAAATGTACGAACACCTGAATTCCACAAGTGCTGCAACTCCTGGATCAGAGGTTGGAGAAAAACGTCTAAAGATTTCTTAGGGTGCTTTTGACCGGGCATTAAAATGGTAAGGAACAGAAACTCCGTCTGCATGCACTTGGGTGGGAGATTGTACGACGTCAAGATGACATGCCACAAGGAGTAGTTTCTTCCGGACATTCTGAATGGACTGAACCTATCTGTACACAAACCAAGATAAAAATTTCTGCACTCGTTAGCGAAATCAGGGTATACCATCTGAAAGTGTTTCCATACTTTCGCGTCTGACGGATGTGTAATCTCTCCCTCCAGAGATTTATGTTGTGCATACCATCTCATGGCACCCACTGTCTTTTCCGAAAGATATAGACGCTTGAGCCTATATGTGATTGGCAAGTACCACATCCGCTGAAATGGTATGTGTGTACGTCTAGTTGTTGGTTGAAATCTCGGTTTCCCGCAAAAGCGACACTCCTGCAACTTTTCATTATCTTTCCAAAATATCATGCAGTTGTCGATGCATACATCAATCACTTACGATGGTAACCCAAGACTGGAAACCAATTTCTGAATTGCATAATAAGACTCAACAAAATTATTATCCGCAGGCAAATACTCTTTTATTACATCAGCCAATGCATCCATGCAATTCTCAGGTAAGTTGTAATCACTTTTAATTGTGATCATCCTAGATGCCAATGATAATTTAGACTGACCTTGTTTACATCCATCGTAGATAGGTTGATTAGCAGCGTTTGACATATCAAAAAAATGTTTTTTGCATCTACGTTCGGTTCCTCATAATATGGAACATCAACAAATGTAGCATTTTCATCTAACACATATGATGTTTCCTGAAATGCATATGTAACCATATCATGAAATCTATTTTTCGTTTCATGCTGATGACGACTAGTTCCTCTATTTTGATTCCCACGACTAGAGTTACTACCTTCTTCAACATTACAACTTTCTCCATGGGAAACCCATAGATAGTAATTTGGGGTGAACCTACTATTATATAAATGTTTCTTCACGTTGTCATTTGAGATATACTTCTCGTTCCAACATTTAATACAAGGGCATAATATTTTACCGTGCTCTTGTGCAAGGGAGTTGTTCGTCGCCTTGTAGATGAACCTACACAAGCCGTCTCGGTACTCTTTTGTAACTTCTCCGATATCTGGATCTCTATGCCTATACATCCACCCTCGTAAAGCGAAAATTTCATGCTCCGAACCCGAAATTTTTTTCTTTTAGTGTTTAGCCTAACTTTTTATGTTATTGCTTTTTTTTTGTTTTGAGATGTTGTGAATGAATGAGAGAGGGTGGAGTTGTATTTATAGCTATTTTTTGCGACGAATTTGCGAGGAAATATATCCTCGCAAATAGTGGTTAGACATCTGGAAAATGTGTTCACCTACCTAAGAGATTTCCTCGCAAATCTTTTGCAATTTTGCGAGGGATCAGCAGGGAAGATGCAGTTAGACGCTGTTTCCTCACAAAATCATCGCAGATTTGCGATAAAAATGCGAGAAATTATTTTCCTCGCATATTTTGCGACTGAATTGCGAGTGACCTGTTTTTCCAAGCAATTTCAATGCAAATTGGTCGCATATTTGCGAGGAATATAGTTTCCTTGCAAATTGCACGCTGATTTGCGACGAATTTGGGAAAAATTATTTTTGCCGCAAATTTGCGAGGAAGCTATTTTTCCAAGCACATTCCTCGAGAATTCGTCGCAAATTTGCGAGGATATGTTTTCCTTGCAAATTTTCCTCGCAAATCGGCTGTTTTCTTGTTGTGTTAATGCATTTGATCCCATGAGCATCTAGTAATTCAGGAATATTTAAAGATATATGCTATACTGGTAGTGATCTTCTTTGATGAGAATTGTGTCTCGTTGCCATGGAAAACCATGTTTTCTCTTGCACATGTTTTTTTTGCACTGATAGAAGAAGGACTAAAGGAGCATTGACACAACCTTTTGATTCTTATGAATAACACCCGCAACCAAGGTCAAGCTCGTGACTTTAAACAAGCGCTGAGTGGGACAATCCACTGGTTAGTTTTCCGTTCTTTATTTTTCTTCTTGCATTTTTTTTCTTATCTTTATTTTCTCACTCCCTCCTTTGGATTTTTTTTCACACTAGACGGTGTGAGATAAGTGTGGGGGAGGATGCTAGTAATACTATTTTCTTTTTCTTTTTGGTGTGTCATGAGTCTGTCTTTTGTGTGTTTTTATCGAGTCAAAATTGTGTTAGGGATTACGACCTTGTCCCCTGAGAATATTTTTTGTTCTTTTGTGCTCCACTATTTTCATACTGACAATTTCTTCAGGATTGTTTAGTGAGGCAAGCCAGAAAACCCTCTGACTGAACTCCCCACCGGAAAGCTTTGGACCTCATATCTTTGTTCTATAGTTGTTAACTCTGTTTTACTTGGACTAATAAATGAATTTAATTTTCTCATCAGGGATTCAAAATCAGGAAACGGTTAAATACATTCAGGATTTTCTTTCTTCCCCTTCTACCACTCTTTGCTAATCCTTAATGGTCAAACTCGCTTTTAGTTTTGTATCAAACCTTCGCCTTACCATTCCTTGATCTCAATTCATTCTTTATCATTATCATATGTGTACACATGTGGAAAAGCAATGAAGAGAATAAGGTAGACATTATTTTCTATTAGGTAGGATTGGAATATTTAGGGGGTTACACACGGTCATGTGTGTCTAAGATTGGTTGATAAAAAAAAAGAAGACTGAAAAATGGGTTTGATTGCATTTTTTTGTTATTTGGGTAATTCTATGTGAGATTTCTGTTGTAAAAACTGACCTCATCCGATTTTGCTTATAAAAGAAGAGAAAAAGTTGAAAAAAAAATCATTTTATTGTCTTGCATCGAGAAATGGAATTAGTTGTATTTATTGTTGGGGTAAAATAAATCATCAAGCAGCGCTCTAAGCAATGACTAAACCAACAAACAAAGCAACGAATGAAACAATAACAAGGGAAGCAATACCAAGGATTACGCAATACCTGCTACCCGACTAAGGGGCATATCAGTAATGAAAAAAAGAAAGATTCCTCTTTTATTCCTCTAGATATTCACGGTGCTTGCATTGAGCGAGAATAAAAGAAACATTTCTACATTCGAGATTCTCATAAAATTGCACGAATCAACGTAATATCTATGGTAAATCTAAGGGAGATCCGACACTTATCGTCTTCGATATACTATTAAAATTTCATCTTGTAAACCCTATTGTATTCATTCACATATTCAAAGACTCGCTCACATACTCAATACAAAACACCACTTTTTGTCCACTTTTCATTGTTTCCTTCATTGAATCTCTTCTTTTCGTAGTGGCATAAAGAACCGACCAAATATTATCCTAATAGTTTGGCGCTAGACGGAGCAGAATGTTCTAATAACTACGTGACGATGAGAGGATCATAGCAAAATCAAACAATCAACCTTGAAGAAAACACTATCACATGAGGTATGGAAACCAATTTTCCCATAGGCGGCGGAGAAAACGGAGCTCTCGCTAATCCAACTACCACCGAAGAAGTAGAAGTCATGAAACTCTAGTTGGAAGTGTATTCCTGCAAGATGGCCAAATATACTCAAAATATGAATCAACTGGAGACAAACAACTTGACTCTCAGGGAAGAAAACTCCGCACTTGCCACAGAGAGAGCTCCACCCCAAGAAAGAAACCCTCAGTTTCAGGTACTTGTCAACCCTATGCAATCTCTTGATTCTCCTAGGACTGGGTTCCCACTAGGTCGACACTTTCGTGTCTCGGGGGTTCAACCTTACACAAGCAACACCTAGGGCAGAGTAGCATCACCAAGCATCCATCATAGCCCAGATCGAGGAGAAGTTCTCTAAACATCTACATGAACTACACTCAATGATCGGACGCCTCCCAGGCATAGCTTTACCAATCCAGAAAACCACGCAAAACTCTTACTCCAACACCCCTTTCTCGTATGAGATCACATCAACAAAGATTCCAAGAAAGTTCACTTTCTCTGCGATGAAGATGTACGACGGGACTAGTGATCCTGACAATCATATAACCCAATACAAGCAAAGGATGTGCATGGTGACCATCCAAAAGGAATGCAGAGAGGCAATGATGTGAAAAGAATTTGAGCTAAACCTCGCTAGCCAAGCATTACAGTGGTTCATTATTTTGCAAAGGGGAGCAATTGGCTCATTCACGACACATACCTATTTATGGAGCAGTTTTTAAGAAGTCGAGTCATAAAAAATGTCGGAAAACTTGTATCAGACCGTCCAACTCCAGTCTGATTCCTTATGTTGCTATGTTTCTCGCTTCAATCCGGAAAAGATCGCCATCCCTAACTGTGGCGACACCACAAAAATCTAAGCTTTAATAAAAAGACTCTTGAAAGACGGTGATGTTTACACATTTTGCATAATATAGCTTAGAGTTTAGAAGAGTTTTCTTTGCGTTTTAGAATTTTTTATATCGCTTTAAGATGTTTATCGAGCCGTAATTAGGAAGTATCATATAAATGTCTTAGGAAATGCATTAGTACATTCTTCTCTTCTCTTCTACCCTATTTTAGGTTGCCTTGATCAAGACGGATGAATCCCGGAACTCGAACACAAGCACAGACGCATTTAGCACCAAAAGGAGAAGACTGGCGGTCCAGGAGTCATTGGCTGGTGGTCCACAAGCTTCAGGTCAACCGCCAGTCAACCACCATGCAAGTTTGGCGGTCCAAGCCTCTCTGCCTAGTGGTCCACAACCAACCGCCAGACTGCCAGCATCTCCACAGTTAGACACCAAACATCCCTGGCGGTCCAAGCCCCTCTAGCTGGCGGTCCACAACATTTCTACAGACCGCTAGCCTCCTCTTCAATAACCCTGGCGGTCTAGGCCCCTCTGGCTGGCGGTCCACAACGCTTTCCCAGACCGCCGACCTCACCTGAAACTCAAGAAGATCCGTGGTTCGACCCGGTTTGGCCCGGGTCGACCTGACCCATTTCAACTTTTTTATAAATACTAGTTCAATTCACTCTAAAACCCTAAGTTTTCCTCTTCTACTTGATCTTTTTGATCCAACATTGAAACCTTGTTAAATCTTTGTTTTCTATTTGAAAGTTTTAATCTTTTATATCTTATCTTCTTTTCTTATCATGGTTATGGTTTTATTTCATGTTTATGCATGTTTTAGAGCCATGATTAGTGAGCAGTTTAATTTGTGGTTTATGGATTAGGTAGATTAGAGTATATTTAAGTATGATTGAGATTGCAAAGGGTTATATCCTATTAGATTCACATAATTAAGGAGCATTTAATGCTATATTTGATTTGGTCATTCAATTTCTAGATCTTAAGGCTTTCACACCCAGAAGGTGTTTGATGAAATGCCTAAGAGAACCTTAGGATTGCTAAACATACTTGGCCTATGGGAATAGATGATCAAGGTATTTAGTGGGTGTTTTGGCTTGTATTTCATGTTTGACGGATTTTAGATCACTATCATAAGATTGAATTGATTTAGAATTTGTCAAATGGATTAGGATCACGGAAGTGGACTAGTTTATTTCTTAACTTGCCCTTGAATGGTGTGCTCATTGTTGACCCTTGAATATTATTTGCATTTAGTCTACCTAATTTTTTGCCTAGCTCATGAACTGCATTTCTCCATTTCTTAACCTCATCTTATCTAGTTCATTTGTTGTTTGATTTTCCTTTGTTAATTTATTTTCTTGTTTTGTTTATTAAATCTTCCAAACCACCATATAGATTAAGCGTAGATTAATGAATCTATCTTTAGAGCTAAGTGCATAGACATTGCTCCTCGTGGTCCGATAACCCTCTTGCTACAACTTCTAGCCTTAATCTTGAGGCTTAGGGGTTAGAGATTGAGATCAAACTTCAAAGTAAAACCAAATTCCTTATCAGATGGGGATCTCTACAAAGTCTTTACCAAGTACCAATTCCAAACAATGGAAGACGTCGTATCCAAAGCTTGGGCTCAGGCAGATGGGAAGAGGACGTAGACGTGGAGCATAGCAACGCCAATGCAATGAAGCTTGATTCTCGAGTTACCAGGAGTGATAGAGGAAGCCGCGAAGAAAAACTTATGATCATCCAACCAGGGATCCGTCTAGCCAAGGAAGAACCAAAAGCAGCCACCACGCCTTGAGTATAGCCACGACCACCGAGCTTGATCACTACAATCTTTCCATCGAAGGCACCGAGCTGGTAATGTGTACATATTTTCATGCATTTTTAGGTCTTATTTAGTCATTCTTTTACCACATTTAGGTTGTAAATATTGCATTTATTCACTTGAATTCATGCATTTTAGGAATTGAGTCTAGCTTAAGATTTTCTTGTATTGCATGTATTTTGTTGCATTTGTAGGTAATCCTCTGGAGTGGCTGATGTGTACATAATTTCAAGCATATTTAGATGCATTTTGACTTAGTTTCATCCACTTTTAGGTTGTATATATTTCATTTCAGCCTTGGAATCCATATAGTTTGAGTATAGAGTCTAGTTTTAGAGTTAGTTGCATTTGCATACGTCTATTTGCATTTATAGGTATAACCTCTTGGTGATCAATTTGAGAGCTTGGAAAGATGGATTCTAGAGTATTAAATAATGAAGAAACAAGGGGAATGAAGAGCTAAAAGCATAGGGGAAAGGTGGATGAAAGAAGCCTATCAAAGGAGCAAAGAAGAAGCCAAAACTGCCAAAAACACGGGGCTATCGGTCATCTTGGTCGATAATGGCATGCACAGGACCGATAGCCACATGCGCAGGATGACTCGCTGCCAGATGCATGCCACTATCGACTAGGTGGTCGATAGCTACGTGCATGGGATCAGTACTGACATGCACAGACGCGAAAATCACCCATTTTTCACCTAGAAATACCCCCTAAACCTAATTTTGTAAAAAAGAACTCTTCTCCTACTATTTTCTTAGACAAAGTTTTAGTTTTTGGTGAATTTTCTATTGATCTTTAAGATCAAGAGTCTCCCTTTTAAAGTTTGTATCTTGGATCAAAAACCCAACTTTATCTATGATTATGCTTTCTATTTCTTCATCTATTCCCTTTCTCTTTAGCATGTGTGAGTAGTCTCATTGATGGATCTATGGGTGTTGAGATTTGCTTAGTTTAGGTTGTAAAATTGTTGTTAGGGATGGCTAATCTTTTGTTTCCAAAGGATTTGGTGAGCTTAATTCTAGATTTTAGATTAGCTAACTAAGATCTAGATTTGTATGCATTTCACGCCCGAGAGGTGTTCGATGAAATGTCTAGGAGAATCAAATCTTTGCTATTTCAATTTAGCCAATGAGAATTTATTGCTAGGTTGATTAGTGACTATATTGACTTGCTCTTAATGATTCCAAATTGATTTATCATTTGCAACAAGCGAGAGTTGAGTGAATGTGATTGATAAGGAAATGGTCTATTGCCATGAGAGTGGTTTAGAATAGTAATGCCTTTGGTCTTGGATTTGTGCTTAATAGCTTGAACTAACACCTTTTTTACCGTCTTGCTAAATGAATGTATTACAACAACCTATGGTCCATCATCTTAGTCTATTTTTTATTTCAAGTTTGCATCTTTATGTTTATGCTTGCCTTCTTTATTTAAGTTTATTGCTTTCATTTTTGTTATTTATTTCCTTGCTTTGCTTCCGTTTATAGATTATTAAGAAAACCAAAAATCAAACTCTGCCTTCCTTATTGCTTAGATTAGACTTAAATGTGTATTCCCAATGCTTAAATCTATCTAGTTAGGTAAGTTGCTCCCTGTGGTTCGACCCCAAAGTACTACAATAACATATCCGTGCACTTGCTGATTGTGTGATTATTAGGAAACGAGCTTATATAAATTTTAAAGCTTCTTTGTCATTTTGTTTGCATAAAAAATCACCCAAAAAATTTTTGGCGCCGTTACTGGGGAGCACAGTTACTAGACAAAGATTTTCTTTGGGATTTTGTTTTAGTTTGAGGCTAAGATTTATATTTTCAAGTTATTTAACTATTTTTCTTTTATTTTTGTTTGTGCTTTCCTGTAGGCATGGGTGTTTGGGTATTTGGTTCGGGTTCAGTTCGGGTAATTCGGGTTTCGGTTCTTTCGTTTCTTAGATCAGAGAGCCGTTCGGATATTTGTTTAGTTCGGTTCGGTTCGGGTTCAGATCCAAATATTTCGGGTATTTATCTTAGGAACCGAAAAATACCCAGTACTTATTTGGATATTTTCGGTTCTAGTAGTTTGGTTGCTTTTAAGTACTCAAAGTACCCAAAAATACCCAAAATACTAGAGTAAAATACTAAAAAGTACCTAAATTATTTAAAATATCCAGAATATTTTTAAAATGAATAATATTTAGAAATAAAATTATAACTTTGATTATATATATTATATATTAATATAAAACATAAATAATATTTTGTATATATAACTATTTTCAAGGGTATTTCAAGTACTAATTCGGTTCTCGGTTCGATTCGGGTTCGTTCCGGGTTCTTTCGATTATTGAGTTTAAGATCCGATCGGGTATTTCAAAAGTTCGGGTTCGGATTCGGATCTACTTTTTCAGTTCAGGTTCGGTTCGGTTCTTCGGGTTCGGGTACTTTGCCCACCTCTACTTTCTTGCAAGGAGAATGAATCACCGATTTGAAGAAGGAGTTAACGATATGGGAGAGTATGAGGAAACTATTGGTGATTTTAATACACCAATCACGAGCCAAACTAGAATTGGAATAAGATCCCCGTCGGGTCATTTGCCCCATCATAAAATCAACTCTAAACTCATCAACATGATTCACTACACTAAATTCTTCGATTTGGATATGAAAAACCCCATCGAGCATCTTGACAACTTTGAAATACTATGAGATACAACTACGATTCAAGGAATTTTCGGAGATTATGTGAAGCTATCTCTATTCTCTTTTTATTTGGGGAACAAGGCTTCACAACGGGAGAAGACCGTGGTTAGTTCTTCTATAACCACTTGGGATCAATGCAAAAGGAGGTTCCTTGGACAATTCTATTCGAATAGAAGGACTACAAATTTCCTAAATAGCATTGCTAATTTCGAACAAGGGATAGAAGAGACGCTTGGTGAAGCTTGGAAAAGATTTAATGGATATGTGAGGAATTATCCTCACCATGGATTCACTCAAGGAAGCCTACTAAGGCTCTTCCATAGGGGAGTTCTTCAACACTTTCGATTTTCCCTGAACACGGCAAGCAATGGAAATTTTGCAAGCTTAACCGTGGCACAAGGAGAAAATTTGGTTGAGAATTTGGTTAAAAGCTATGCTGGAGAAGAAAGCTTTGACTTTGCACCTAAGACTGAAGACAAGCGCCTTGAGGAATTCAGTGCGAAGATGGATGAAATAGCAAAAGCAGTCTTCAAACCAAAGAACAAAGTTAAGATCGAGAAAGATTCTTCAATCAACAGGAGGAGATAAGTTTACTCAAGAAAGTAATTATGGGAGCTATTCCCCAAGTTCATCACCTAGAAAAAGTCTAGGAGAACGATCCCCAACAACACCAACGACACCTACTACTCCAAAAACATTTACCAACTTGATGGTGGAAGAGATGCATTACATGTTGAAAGTACTTGTGGCTGGAAATGAAGAGAGACATGGATCATAGATTTGATGAACTAGGCCATAAAACTCATGAAAATTACATAGAATTGTCAGAGAAGTATGATCATCTTGACAACTATGTGAAAGATATTGAACATCAAATAGCAGAGCAAGCTTCTAAACTTGAATTCCGAAAGGGTAATCTACCCTGAAATTGTGAGGTTAACCCAAAAAAATTTGTCAACCCGTGACTTTAAGAAGCGGAAGAAAATTACCCCCAAGAACTCAAGAGGTTAAGCACGAAAAGGACGAAGCCCAGCTAGAAGAAATTCAGAATGAACAAACATCGCTAGATGAAGAAGAACAAGATAAAAATGAAGAAGAAACCAAGAAAGAAGAGGCACCTAAAGAGATGCCTAAGGGTCAAGAAAAAGAGAGTAAAAACAAACCTTCTCGACGCCAAAAGAAGAGTAAGGAGTATATCCCCACCGACACTAATGTTCCTATAGACGAGTTGAATTTACCCTTTTCAGGTAGGTTTAAGAAGTAAATTCTTGAAGCTAGGTACAAGAAGATAGGGGATCATATGGGAAGACTTGTGGTGACCATCCCATTCATGGAGTGATGTCAAGACAATCCTATAGTGAACAAGGTCTTGTGACGTGGTTCAGTTTGTCGAATTTTAAAATTTGTAAACATAAACCTTACTCTCAATCCCGCAAGAGAACGAGATCAATTGTAGTACTTTAGGGTCGTCCAAGGATTTGAAGGCTAGACTAGTAGAACCTAAGCAAAGGGAATACAGTAAGAGTCCTAGTATAGGTGGGAGATTTAGATGGGATTGTCACGGGTCTCCACTAAATCTAATGATCAACAAGGCCAAACATAATGTAAATGCATAAAAGAAAGCAATAAGTAAACAAGCAAGTAAGTAAACCAATAGAGGAGTGAACCATCTAAATTACTCAAGAAGTTGGGTTTATTAGAGAATTGAAGCTATTCCTAGACCAAGGATCCTTCTATTATCGATCAATCCACTCTCGTGGCGAAGATCTATTCACCTATACACATTACAAGTCTCAACTCTCGTTTGTTGCCTATCTAAACATGTATGTGATAGTGTTCCTCAAGCCATTCTAGCCATTTAACACCTTGATGTATGTTGCGCGGTTGTTTAAAGTAAACAAAAGGCAACGAAGCTTTAATATTTATAAAAGCCCGTTTTNTTATTGTAGTACTTAGTAGTCGAACCACAAGGAGCAACTTACCTAACTAGATAGATTTAAGCATTGGGAATACACACTCAAGTCTGATCTAAGAAAATAGGGAAGGTTGGGGTTTGTTTTGGATTTTCTTAGTAATCTATAAATGAAAGCAAGACAAGAAAGTAAACAACTTAAATAAGACAATAAACTTAGATAAAGAAAGCAAACATAAACTTAAAAGATGCTAACTTGAACTACTATAAACTAAGATGATGGACAAAGGGATGTTATTATCGACCCACTTAGAATGATGGTGATAAAGGTGTTAGATCAAGCTATTGAGCACAAATCCTTGACCAAAGGCAATACTAGCCTAATCCACTCTCAT
>OVAN01002228.1:392-34727 GCA_900406275.1 Anastatica hierochuntica | reverse complement strand
CTTGTCCACGAAATAGATAAAATTTGGACTTGTCCACGAAATCACTGTTCATGCGTGTTTCTTCTACAATACTGAAGGGCAAAATTGTCCAAAAATTGCCTCGGGATTAACAAAAGTGTCATTTATCTAAAAAGTCACTCTTTTGAAAACACTTTCTAAAAAAATGCCCTTTCATGAAATTTACTCAAACTTATCTCACATATTTTGACCAAAACTCATCTCGCATATATATGCATGAGGATAATTTGGAGATTAACATCAATTTTTATATCATTTTTGACACTGTTCATGAGCTTAATTTATACCTTTTTTTTGTTAAAAAGCTTAATTTATACGTTGAGTTTTGTTTTGTTTTGTTTTTTTTTTTGGACGTGACCAAAAAAAAAAAGTTTGTTTTTTTTGGGTAAAATCCGTTGAGTTTAGTTGTTTGGTTTTTTGGATAATGACCACTACCATTAGTGTTGTTTGGCTATAAAAATATTTTTCAATCTCACTCTCACAAAACTTTTTATTTGTTTTCAAAAAACATTGTTTTCTAATAACATGTAATATTTAACTTTGTTAATTAGAAAATTTTGTGTAATATCCACTTTTTCAAAACTACCATCTTTAAAAACTACGAAACTACTTATAAAAAATTAAAAATAATTTATATATTATAAAATCTTATGAATTTTATTGTGACGCCTCGTTCGTCCTTCCTGTTCGTCTTTCCGGTATGCTCTGATGTCCCTCTCTGGACCGCATGCTACCATCTCTGACGGTCGAGCGCGTTATCTCGAAGAGGCTTTTAAGTCGTGATTTGTCTCTACAATTACCACACGATTTTTTCCTGTGTTTTTTCCTCACTCGCACGATTCCATAAATCATTTCCCAGAAAGTCATCTATCCTAATAACGCTCTAGCACAGCACGGTCAGTAATTCTATAAGAACCAGTGACCGAAATGATAAATGCACTTTGCTGACATAGGTTGCCAAATTAGTCTTTTTAAGCTCTCCTCACAAGCACTTTGTCTCCATAAACTGAGGTTTCACACTCACTCCTGTTTACACAACATCCTCGTTGCGCACCAAGATCGTCACCTCCGATGGTGTGATTCCCTGACTCCACATTCATCTGAATTCGGCTCTTGTGTGCCCTGACGCCCCTTTCTAGGCCTGCATGTCCACCCTGTTTGATGGTCGATGGCGTTACCTCGAAGAGGCTTTAAAGTCATGATTTATTGTCCCTGCAATCACACGCGATCTTTCTTCGTGTTTTGTTCTCACTCGCACGGTTCCAAAAATCATATCCCGATAAGTCACCTATCCTAGTAGTGAACCAGCACAAACACGCTTAACTATGGAGTTCTATTAGGACGAGTGACCGAAATGATAAATGCATTTTGATGACATAGGTAGCCAGATAAGTTTTAAACTCTCTTCACAACACTTTATCTTCATAATACAGGGGCCTCACATTTATTTTTAACATATTCTAGATCACTTTTATAAAATATATATGTGTTTATAAATCAAACTATAGACTTATAAATGTTCATTAACATAACTATTATTGAAAATCATGAGAAAACAATAATTTTTAAAATTCACAAAAATAATATTTTAAAAATTTCAGAAATTATGAGATCGAAGTAAGTTTTTACAAAACAAATTATCCAAGTAAGTCTTGACCTATAAAGCAGACAATAAGCATCCTTTATAAACGCATAGTAAAAAAAAATTACAAACTAAACTTTAACATAATCCAACTTCATATGAATTATATATGCAAATAGAGATGTTAGTTCATAGGTCTAAATAGGTCCCGTTATATAAAAATAAACTCACTTAGATCCATTTATTAAATGAGTTTAAATTAGATAACCATTTAGACTTATTATTAAATGGGATCTGAATTAAATAAATGGTAACATGTTGAATTCTTTTAAATTTTTTTTGTCCAGAGTAATGGCAAATAGTTCGTCTCACTAGATCAGATGCAGGACTCGAATCCCAGTTTCGTGTTGGCAGCAGAAGTGGTGCAACCACTAGCCAATTAATAGTTATTTTATTATATTAAATTTTTAGTGATAAATTTAAAACCGTAATTGTGGTAGAATTAATGTTTTAGAGGTAAAACACAAAAAAACACAGAAAATCTTTTTGACCGGAAAACACATAATTATATTGTTTTCGAGAAACATGAAATCATATTTTTGGTGGAAAATGCAAAATTAAAATTTTGGCAGAAAAACTGAAAATCGCGGAATCACGTTTTTTGCGAAAAAATGAGGAATCGCTATTTTTAGTGGGAAAACATGGAATTGTAGTTTTGGCGGGAAAATATAAAAATACGTTTTTGGAGGGAAATTGTAAAAGTACCATTTGGCAGGAAAACGTGGAATCTACTTTTTGCGAGAAAACGAAAAAATCACGTAATTATGTTTTTATGCGGGAAAATGCATAATCACGTTTTTGTAAGGAAAACATGGAATCGCGTTTTTGGTTATAAAACGGGGAATCGCATGGTTTGACGTGAAAACGTGGAATCGGCTGTTTTGGCGGTCAAAAGTAGAATTGAGATGTTTGGCGAGAAAACGTGGAATTGCGTTCTTGGTGAGAAAACGAGGAATCGCGGAATCATTTTTTGGTGGGAAACGAGAAAACAAGTTTTTGGCGGAAAACATGAAATCGCGCTTTTGGTGGGACAATGCGAAATCTCATTTTTTGTCGGAGAACGTAGAATCATATTGTTTTCGAGAAAAATTGAATCGTATTTTGGCAAAAAAAATGTAAAATCCGGTTTTAGCCGAAAAATGCAAAATCGAGGTTTTGGAGGGAAAACAGAAAATCGCGGAATCATGTTTTTTGACAGAAAAACGTGGTATCACGATTTTTAGTGGGAAAACGTGGAGTTGCGATTTTGGCGGAAAAATGCAAAATTATATTTTTTGGTGGAAAATGTAGAAACTAACTTTGGGCGGGGGAACACAAAATCGAGGTTTTAGTAGGAAAGCAAGAAATCGCATAATCATATTTTTAAGCCGGAAAATGCAGAATCGCATTTTTGAAGCGTAGAATAGCGTTTTTGGCAGGAAAACGAGGAATCGCATTGTTTGATAGGAAAACGTGGAATCGAGTTTTTTGGTGGAGAAACACGGAATCGAGTTTTTTTTTTGCGGGAGAACGCGTAATCGAGTATTTTTGCGAGAAAATGCAAAATCAAATATATTTGCGGGAAAACACGGAATCGCGTGAAAATAATTGGTGTATTATTGTAAACAAACAAAAAGCTAATTGTATTAAAATGGTGACATAAATTAAGTTGATTATAGTTTTATGGAGTTTTCCATTTATATTTTATATTCACATAACAAATTATCACTATACTACTGTATTTTAATTTATTTAAAAAACGATAACAGTTATAATTATACAGTCAACCGACGGTTCTGATACGGTTATGACTAAATAGCGGTTACGATCTGAAATACGGTTACAAATGATTTTGGTCATGAGTCTAATCAAGTTTATTTGAAGGAATCTAAACCAGTCTATTATGAAAATGTCAAAAAATAGTTAATGGATATAATCATACCAAATACAAAAAAAATACAGTATAGAAAATGTACCCACATATATTTCTAGGGTTGGGCAAAAAACCGAATCCGAAAACCCAAACCGAACCCGAGAAAATATGTGAAAAACTGGAACGGGTTCTATGCTCAAGTATTTTGGGTTCGGGTTTTATCCGAACCGAACTCGAAACCTGAAGTAGTATATGGATGCCTCGAAATTTTGCACACACACACACACATATATATATATATATATATATATATATATATCACTATCCTTATACACTTACTCTCATATACTTGTCTTTGTTAATCCGAAACTCAAACCCAAATCTCGAAAAACCAAAAAGACACGAACTTGAAACCCTTAAAACCCGAAAAAACTTGAAAACCCCGAAAATCCAAAAAAGCGGAGAAATCCGGAAAAAAAAAGTTGAGCTCGAATTCGAAAACCTGAAAGTATCTGAACCCGAAAAATGTATCGGATATACCCGGATTTTAATAATTATATAAAAGCTCAAACCCGAACCCAAACCGAACTTTTCAAAAACCCGAATGAATCCTACAGGGTTGAAATTCAAACCCCAACCCAATTCAAATCCGAACGGGATTTGAGCGCCAACCTAGGGATGGGCATTCGGTTCTTCGGTTCGGTTAATTCGGTTTTCGGTTAATTTGGTTCCTAAATTTTGGAACCATATTGGAACCAAAAGGTTTTCGGTTTGGTTCGGTTCCTGTTTGGATTCGGTTCCAAAAAAGTAACTATTTGGGTATAAATTTTCGGGTAATTTTGGATATTTTCGGTTATTTATGGATAATTTTAGGTATTTTCCGATATATTTAAGTATTTTTGGATAATTTTAAATATTTTGGTTCTTTTCAGTTACCCGAAATATTTCGGTTCGGTTCACTTCGGTTCTTTCTGTTCTCAAGAATTGGAAATGTTCGAATATTTTCTTCATTTTACCGGTTATGATTCTTCGGATATCGATTTTTCGGTTCCGGTTAATTTGTCTAGTCCTAACCTAGCCCTACATTTTCCATAAAAGTATTTGGAATAATCTCTTTTCTTTTATTCTCTTTCAAAAAGGAGCCATTTTCAAGATTTGTAACTATTTTGAGTCCAAAAAAAGTAACGCTATAATTAGAAGGAAAAAAACAACGTAAATAGACGAGAATAACATTGGGAAAAAAGGAAAGAACAACATTGAAAAAACTCTCTTTTTTTTAATAAAGATTTTTCCATTTAAAATTTAAAATACAAGACCAAAAAAAGATACAAAAGCTCTCGGAAAATCTACAACCCAACATTAAAATTTACTTCGAAAAAGAGTTTATAAGAGAATTTAATCCCACTCCATTTTAAACTTCAAAATGGAGTAAAATTAGACATTACTCCATATTTGGAATAAAAAATAGAGAAACTTCATTTTTAAAGAATTCTATTGGTTACTTCATTTTAAAATAGTACATTGGAGCAAAACACAGTTCATTTTGGAGTGACTTTATTTTTATTTTTAGATGGAAAATAAATTTTACATTAGAGATACACCCAATTTGCAATCTATACTATAAAAGATATAAAAGATGAAGGGAGTCTCTCCCATGATGACACGTCATCATTTGAGAACAAATATAAGTTTGGCATGTGTCAATTAATTAAACATATAAATTAGTTAACATTTTTTTCTTCTAAAATCTTTAAAACACAATAAACAAAACTAAATTAATTTTGATAAAAAATAATATATTGAATAATATTAAGTTTCAAATTTCAATTTAATTTTTTTCTTCGCTTGATTTAGTTATTATCACCTAATTAGGAGTGATTCATCAATCTCAGTGCAAATAAAAAAAACAAACAAAATATCAAATTGAAAAAGATATAACATCAAAAAATTGAGAAAACTAAAATTAAAAAGTCAGAACATTTAAAAAGTTATCGAAGATAACAAATTCATCATTTATAAATAAAAGTAGGCGATAAAAATAGAAAAACCAAACGAAATAGAAGATGAAATAAATGAAAAACATTTGAAAACAAAAGTTTACTATGGTGAATTAACAAAATTTAAAATTATTGTAATAGTGAAATTTGGATTGATGAAAAAGCCTATAGAGCAGATAGATATTCCGAAAATAATGTATAGAAAATCAATCGCATGAAAATATTAATAGTTAAATCATTAATCTAATAAGTATTGTATATCAATAATTTTATTTGGAATATCAATGAAAGTGTGTGCAGCTGGCGGATTCCCTTTTCGTAGATAATAAAAGCCCGAGTAGATTAGTAAGTTGAAGCCGAGCATATTGAATAAGACGAAGCCCAAGTAATTAAAGGGAGGACAATGAGTTTGTTATTTCTCTATTATACGAAAGTTTGAAAAAAACTATGGCGAACATGAAAGCTCGTCAACAGATGATTTTCCCTGACAAGAACGCTCCGATTCATCGGAAAAAGTCTGTCACTGCTGCTTCTGTGAAAGCCAAAGGATCTGTACTTGGTCAGAGGATTCATCTAAAGCTTCTGCAAAGAATAAGAAAACGGCTGCTGTTGTTGCGGGCAAAGACGAGATCAACATTGCTGGGGAAAGGTTCTTACATGATCACAGCAAATGCATTCAAAGAGCAGCAAAATCTCCGGGATGATCACTTCTTTGCTGATCTCATTCTACTTCATCGTGATTCCAGCATCAAGGAGACGAAGCATCTCAACTGCTAAGATCGTCGAACCAGAGGAGATACTATCTCCCAAGTTGACTGATTGGCTGAAGAACTCGACTCCGTGGCGTTCCCCAATCCGTCATGGCTCTATGATTCCTTCCACTCCTCTGGCTTGGCGGTTTGATTCAACTGAATTCACACTTACAGAAGACCGTGAAGACCTCTTCTGAATGTCAAGTTCATCCTTCAGATGAAGTAGTAGTAGTTCTACTAGGAAACTATCTTTTAATCAGCTCAGCAATGTTATGTTTCAGGCTCTTCGTAAACTCCTTTTGTAACTGAATTTAGTCAAATAAAGTTTTGAATCTTTTTCAAGCAAACAAAAAAAAAGACGAGAATAAAGTTCTGGATTTTAACAAAAAAGATTAAACTATGTTTACAGATCCACACTATCATAGAGTATCAGGTAACCAGAAAAGATTCAATGCTTTGAAACTAACAAAATAGCCATGACAAAACTGTAAGCAGTTTCAGAGTTGTTAACTCTCTCACAAAACCAGAACACTAAGAAAGAATCAATCCTCTTCCATCGGCACTTCAGGAATGTCAAACCTGTCTTCTTTGATCGGATTGTTGATTATCGATACTGATGAAAGTGGTGGAGTTGCAGTCAAGGAACTCATACTTAATAATAAGACTCATATCACACAATCAAAAAGAGTAATGTTCCAATCAGAAATCAAAAGGAAAAAAGGATATAATTAGTCAACATCGGATCTTCTTTCTCTCCACGGTTTCTGCTACCTTTAAGCTCTCTCAAAATCTCCGGAGTAACCTACAAATTAACATTAAGAAAGCCAAATAAGAGCAGTCAGTCTTACATACAATACAAAAAAAGTTTCAGGCTATAAGAAGTAGTCTTACAAGATGGTGTTTTTGCCTCTGGAGAAGAGTTTGGAAATGCTCTTTGTCTTCCTTTAGTAGTTCATACTTGTACCTGTACATCGACTTTCACATTAGTTTACAAGATACCATCCAAGTTAGATGATTTTTGTTTGTTTTTCCAAACATCTCTGTAGAGAGGAAGAAAGTTACCGTTGCACAAAGGTAAGAAGTGACTGATGCCAAATCACAGGCATAACTCTTATTTCGTCGACAAATCTCATGAAGTGAGCAACCAACGCATCAAGCACCCGATATGGCATACAATATTTCTTCTCCAATAGAATTTTTATAAAGTAACTGCGTCATTTTTCAACAAACACAGTAGGATCCGACACTTTTAAAACCATCACATCCGTTTTTTTTAAAAAATATATAAACGCAAGGATAACTACTCACCTTGTAGTGCCGCAATACTCCATCTCAGCGAGGTTCAGCAAGGCAACACTGCGCAGTTCAAGTTAAGAAATCGGAAAATGTAAATAGTAACCTCGGAATTGTACGAAAATGTTTACTTATGTTTTCTTTATAGTTTATAGGCATACCATGAGTGAAGCATAGGGATAGAACACTTCTCAAGAATGCTCCCTACAATCACAGCTTCTCTGAGACTACATGTCCCTGACTGAATAAATAAAACCCGAGGAACTAATAAGAAAACCATCACACTCTGATATAGAATCCTTAGAAAATTAACTATGAACAGGTTGGTTTGTTTTCCAGAAGAATAAATGTACCTTACAAAGGGGGAAGAGTATCCCCTTATTGAATGCTCCAGGCTTGTACAGTGACTTTTTCAGAGCCTGGTATAGAGAAAAATGCAGCCTCTTGTGCTTCCTAATATCCTCTCTCACTCGCGGAAGCAAAACATAGTTATAGAACCGTTGAACTTGTCGATCTTTCAAGTTGGAAGCAAAGATCCTTGTGGCTTGATACATTGCGTTAGGTGACCATTTCTCTGGCTCAGTCAGGTATAAGATATCCTCCCAACGTTCCATGGAAGAAATAAGCTTAATTGCTTTCGGCATTTTCCCAGTTGTGTATTCACTCATAAGCTTGGCAACACTGAAACAGATCATCTAACAAGCGTGAGAAACAATGCTAAAACACTACTGCTTCTACAGTGTGAAGTACTAGGAACGGAAGTACATTACCCTTTGTACAATTTCGTTATTTTAGGATCCATTTCAGGGTCGGGACGCTCTTCTGCAACAAAAAAAAAGAATGAGATTTACAATCAGAAAAGACATCCAGCAAGATTACGAATAAAAGCTACAGAAGCAACAAAACACAAGTAAAAGATGTGTATCAAAACCTTCAGCTAAGTTGGCATCATTATCTTTGATTTTCTTGATAATAATATCAGCGAGAGTACGCTGAGGAGGAGCATTCTTAACAAAGAATGATTCAAACAACTTCTCGTCTTCCTCATTGATCTCCTCCTGAGATGTAAATTACATCACAATGAAAAAACATAAGCATGAGTCAATCAATAAATCATTTCAGGCATCGTTATAAGACTATTCAATCTAATAAATTCGTAAAGACGTTCAAATCAAGTGAACTCACTTGATAATTATCAAAGTGGCTCTGAGAATCAAAATTTCCATCAAAATCATCTATATCATCTTCCGCCTCAACCACTCTCTGTTCCTCTCCAGCAGCTGCGGCAGCCACAGCAGCGAAAACCGCGGTGCTAGGGTTTCTCTCGGCGTTCTCTTCATCTGCGACCTCTTTTTGCTGGGCAAGAGCTTCCTTCAAGATCTTGGAGCTAATACCAGCCTCTATCAACTGCAGAAACACACAGAGAAGGATCAATCGAACATCATAGAAAGCTTGCAAGACAATGAAGAATTAGTAAAAGTGAGGTTTTCACTGACCTTCTCCTTCTTCTGATGGGTTTTGGGAACCTTTGATCGTTTCCTTGAAGATGCGAGAGATGCATCATCGGAGATAAAAGGCTGGGTGTTGACAATTCGATCTCTCTTCTTTGCCATTGCTGTGACAGAGAGAAATTTCTTTGCTCGTTGCTTTGAAGACGAAGAATAAAGTCGCAGCAAAACCCTAACCTCAGAAGACGAAGGCGAGAGACTGTAATTTCGAAATCTCTTCTTCTCTTCGGCCTTTAGTACAAAATTGGGCCGTGGTGGAATTAATTGGGCCTTTATAATACACTCCCGATTGTTGACTTCGTAGCACTGTATGAATGCGTTGATCGGCGTTATACACGGTATAATTTGGTATACTTTTTTAATAAGCTAAAGAATATAGTTACGATACTGTATTAAAATCCAGACGGGTGTAACAAAAACATGTAAAATTATATTTATCAAAGGATGCCTATTGTCTGTTTAATTTAAATGTACCCAAATACTTTTTAAATTTGCAACATGTAATATATATATATATATAGCAAAAGATTTCTTTTTTAAGTTGGATTTTCCGACAGTTCGAGTCAATATTTTTGCTTTTTTATTTTAGGAGTTTAACAACCATTCATGTATTTTTGGATATCTAGACTATCCAAAAAAACAAAATTTTGTAAAATATTTGTATAAAGGTAAATCATAATTGTTTTAATGAAATTCAGTTTAAATTAAATATTTATAGCTTAAGTGTTTTGGATATTTGGGTTATTTTGAATATTTTTATATAAAAATTAACTTTTTGATACAAGAATTAATAATATTTTTTGTCAACGATTTATAATTTTGGACATGTGAGTTATACTTGAAGTAAATTTATAATTTGCCGGATGCAAAACAAAAATACTTGAAAAAATGAAAAACTGAATATCTTATAATCAGTTAAATAACATTTTTTTTTTGATAAATAACATTACGTGAGTTATACTTGAATATTTTAATTTTTTATGGTTTGACAAAAAAATGAAAATACTTGAACAAAACATCAAATCCAGTTTGTTTCACCAACCTCGTCATGCTACTTAAGGTTCGTCCTTTTTTCTTTGCTTGCTTCTAATTTTGTTATCTGGTGATATGTATGTCGAATGTTGTTTGTTTTTTCATGTGGATAATCTTCCATTTTCTATTTTTTAGGCGGTGAAGCTAATTGAAAATTTTAAGCATTTATGTCAAATTTGAGACTTGTATCTTAAATTGTAAAAAAAAATTTGTGCTATGTAGAAGTTAGAAGTCATTGATTTCCATTATATGGATTGTTATAGAATTTACATGTGACGTATCTTTCACTATTCAACAAGTGTCTCAATGACAATAGGAAAAGAACATAAAATAGAAAAGTTAATGTTTTGAAATCATATGTTGAAAACTTCTTGATATACAATGTTTTCGACAACATCACTGTCATAGGATTTTGTCCCAATATTACGAAATTTAAGTCATGCATTTGTTGTCACTCTCAGTAGCGCAACATATAATTGCACGTGAGAAAAGGTTGGGTTTGGCAAATATAAATCGACTTTATTCAGATTTTGACATTGACACTTATTTATTATCATTGAATAACAAACTCGCATTGAAAATTGACTTCTTCTTCGTTGGAAAGACCATCTCGCATCTATTGATGTGAGAATTGTTTTTGGAATAAAAATCTTTTTCCAACCTAAATTCTAGTAATTTGGAGAACTTTTGTACCTAGGCGAATTATTAATAATCTTGTACCGTTACAAAATCTTCTCTTTGATTTTGTGAAATACCCACTTTTTAAAAAATACCATTCATATAAACTACTTATACAATTTTAAAAATCCTTATAAACTATTTTATAAAATATTATAATCGCTTTATTTTTTACTTGTTATAAATCCACTATATAAAATATATGTGTTTATAAAATTAAATTGCAGTCTTATAAATGTTCATTAACATAACTATTTTTTAAAATCATGAGAAAATAATAATTTTAAAAATTAGTAAAAAATAATATCAGAAATTATGAGATCCAAGTACGTGTTAACAAATATATAGATATATATATATATACTAGATGGTTCTCCGCGCAATGCGCGGATAAATTATCCTCAAAATGTTAATAATTTATTTGATATAGTATAACTAATGATTTTGTTTTGGTCAGGATATAATTAATGATTATGACTTTAACAAAATTTACTAACATGTTTTCTTGATATACATAATTATTCTCAATAGTTTTTATTTTAGAAATTTATTGATAATGAGTATAGATGAATATTAAAATATACAAATTCATTATAATTGTATTTTAAAACTTGAAATGTTTTGTAAATTACAAAAAAAATTTGGATCCTTCAAACAAAATATTTTTATAATATAATTTAATACAAAAGTATCTTTATGGATCATTTAAATATAATTTGAGAAAATTTTGAAATTATATATGTGGCGTGTAATATGCATCAAATATAAACCATGTCATAATTTTTTAAATAAAAATTTATTATAATGATGACACTGGATGAACTAAATTCTCAGTTAATGTGTAGCTTAAATTTGCTAGCGTGTTTTCAGGGTATACGTCCTTATTCTCTATAATTTTTGTTGAAAGCTAATTTGATGAAGATATGTGTAAAGTTAAGTCACAACTATGTTTAGGGGATTATTAAATGGAATATTAAAAATATAATTATGATAATAACCAATCAAAATTCATAAAATTTCATAAAGTGTTATGACATACTTTTTTGTTAAAACTCATCATGCTGAAGATATGTGACAAACTCATTTCACAATTAATTTTATGGAATATTAAAAATATAATTATGATTATAACCAATCAAATTTCATAAAATTTCATAAAAGTGCTATGACATACTTTTTCGTTGAAACTCATCATGCTAAAGATATGTGACAAACTCATTTCATAATTAATTTTATGGAATATTAAAAATATAATTATGATAATAACCAATCACCTTTCATAAAATTTCATAAAAGTGTTATGACGTACTTTTTTTGTTGAAACTCATCATGTTGAAGATATGTGATAAACTAATTTCATAATTAATTTTATTGTATTTTATTCAACTATTTGACAACAATTATATTTTATTCAACTATTTGTTATATTATTAGTTCTAGTTTTATAATTTTTTATTAAATATGTATATGACAAACTTTTGAGATCTGACTACTAAATCTTTTTGGCAACAACTAATTTTATTCAATTGTCATATCATATTTTTTTTAGTTACAATCAAATTAATTTAAAATCAATCATATTACTTTAAATTGTCATGTCATAATTTTTTGTTAAAAGCAATTGTGGTGATGATATGTGGCAAACTTACTTCTTAATTAATGTATAGGGGATATATATGTGTGTGTGTATATATATCCAAGTAAGTCTTGACCTTGTAACCAAAAAAAAAATCCAAGTAAGTCTTGACCTATATAAAGCACGCAGACAATATGCATCCTTTATTTTTTTCATATGAAAATTATTTATATTACCAAATTTCAGATACATTCATAACTAGAAGAAACTAAGCCAACAAAGGTATACAAACTTTCTGGAGCCACAAGCCGACGAGGAAAAGTATACCTCCCGGAGTCATTACATAATCTGACACTAAGATTCAATATAATAAAATGGAAGTTTAGGTATCACAAAAAGCAATCTAGATAAAGGCATAAGATTGAAGAACACAAAGCCAACTATCACGGAAGCAGGAATGAGCGTTGTGTAAACAAAGTCAAATAATCCGAAAATGAGTCTAATAATCCGAAAAAAACACTTAACCCTCTAGACCGCTAATGAGTCTAATAATCCGAAAAAACCAAAAACTATGAGATCTGACTTCGTAACGAATCTGGAACAACATCTAATGTTGTTCCGAAAAGTTTGTCGGAACCTCAGGAGCAGCACTTGGTAAGCCAACCAAATTTTCTCCATGACAAAACCACACATAATAATTTGATGTAAATCCCCTACGGTAGACATGCTTTCAAACATTTTCTACCAAGATTAACTTATTGTTATTGCATCGAATACAAGGGCAGAACATCTTACCGCTTTCAAGGGTAATTGACTGATTTGATGTGAATCGCATAAAATCTGTAAGGCCTTCCTGAAATTATGTCGTAATTTCGCCCGCCGAAGGATCTCGTTGCCTATACATCCACTGACGAAGCGTATTAAAAGTGTTTGACATTTTTTTAAGGAGAGAAAGGAAAAATATTGCCAAATTTTGTGTGAAACTTCATTCTTCTCGCAAGGTAGCATTTATAGACTGAAAATTGTCAGCAATTTTTTGACCAACAAAAATGGTCGTAATTTGGTAGTAAAAATGGTCACAAGTTGGTCAAAAATCAAGTCCATTTTTGACCAAGAAATTTTGTCACAAATTATTGACGATTTTTTAACCAAATTAAATTATTAAAAAGCTGTCACCTCCTGCAAAATTAAATTATTGACGGTGCAAACGCGTGGAAACAGTTGTTGTAAGTTTTAAAATATTTTTGACTAAATATCTTGTCACAAATTAGTCAATAAGTATTGACCAACTAATGTGGTCAAAATTTTTTGTCCATTTATTAACCAAATTTATTTATTTTAATTTTGATCAATAAATGGTCAGAACTTATTAGATCGGACAAAAATTTTGATCAAAATTTTTTTGACCTTTTTTTGACTACTTTCTATTTTCGTTAATAAATGGTCAAAAAGTCATCACTAAGTTTTTGACCATTTATTTGGACAAAAATTTAGTCAAAATAAGTCATGCTTTCTTATAGTGGAAGCGCGTAGAAGATAAAACCGACTTCAATCAACTAAGAGAAGCATTTCCACCTCGATAAAGTCTTCAGATCTAACCTGCAGAATTATCGGATCTGTCGTACAATAGGCATCCTTTATAAATGCATAGTAAAGGAAAATTACAAAAGTAAAAGAGAGGATCCAACTTGATAAATTACGTGCAGATAATTTTCAATCATACCAAAAGTTTCAACCATCCAACATGCCTTTTCCTCTCTTTTAGACTATGTGACTGAATAATTGTCTTGTTTCAAAATACACAAATGTGTCATAAATGCAGAAGCATGATCATATTATAGATATGAAATAAAAAGTTTATATTCCTTCTTTGCGTGTTACGTTCAACCTTTTAAAGACCGTAACACACTGATTTTTCCGTAGCTTGGCATGAGCTTGGTTGAATTGTTTGTGGCTGCAAAAGCAAGCCAAAAGATTCATAATCCACAATGCATATCGTCCTAAATTACTAATCTTGCTCGGATATCGACTAGCCCATGGAAAAAAAAAGAATCCTTACATTTCTATTGACTATATTATTTACTACATTCAGCATAAAATTGTTCTCATAAATTCATTTTGTTTCGGTTCCTATAGACTAACTGCTCGTACTTTTGGGCATTATTGGATTTGACCACCCCAAAAATAAATATTTTGGGCATTGGTGAGCCTTACCGTATATTTTATAGCTTTATAGCTTTAGAACCAAGATTTGCAAGTGTAGTAATATCTCAAGATATAGATGTTTTTCATTACCGTATATTTTTTCAAAAAAACTAGAATAATTAGTGGTTTGGACACATTAAGCATGATTGATATATACTCCAAGATAGATCTAGACCGTTAATCTAGTATTTACTTTCTCCGTATGACTTCAAAGGAAAAGTGAGATTTTATCAAACAACAGGACAGACAAGCTACTTCTTTGTTATAGAAGAGAAACACAAATTTATTTAGATTGTTGACTGATGAGCATTACATAATCCAACAGGAATCCAGAGAACTCCTACATACATATTCCATGTAAACGTCTTTGTTTATTCAAAAGAAGATGGTTATAAATTTGATTTTCATCATTTTATTATTCATAACTTGATTCACTTGTTGCTTCTAGATGTCAACATCTTGACTTTTGTAAGTCAAAACTGTGGTAAGACATAGCCTTGCATCACAGTCACAGCTTTGCCAGTTAGCAAAACTCTCTGCTTCTCCTTATCATAATGAACTTTTAATGTTCCACTCCTACGTGAGGCCTAGAAACAAAATTTATTGCTTTTGTAAAATGATTGTTATATAGCTTCAAATAATTAGGTGCAAAGAATGAGAGAGAGAGAGGAATCACCGAGTAAGCGAGGAAATCACACTTGTTCATCTTGAGGCTCCAGTAATGTGCTAATGAACAATGTGCACTTCCACATACAGGGTCCTGAAGTAACAAAAATCAGTAAATGTAAAGGCTTTTGGTGTTCTGTTTGCGTCCACGGGTAAAGAGAGATACAAAAGTCTGAAATGAAAATGCGGGATAGATATTCAACCTCATCAACTCCTAAATTAGGAGAAAAAAACCGACTGCAAAAATCATAGACAGATGCTTCAGGAGCAGCAGCTGTAACAATTATCAATTTCCCGGGGCATTTCGACAATTCATCCATTCTTGGCTGAAGTTCAGTGACATCGTCCCATGATGGAAGCACAACCTGTTACCCATGATTACGAATAGTTCTTAACAACACAAGGAAAGATCAAGAAAGAGCTAGCATTGTATACTTAGAAAGATTTTCTTGAAAAAAACATACAATGATTTTATCTGTGGAACTTGCTTTAGATGCTCCATCGAAAAAAGCTTCGGTGATAACTTTATCGGTCGTAGTTTGTCGAATATCGACAATGGTAGCTCCGTTTAAGGCTTTGGAAAACATGGAGACATCTTTGAAGTTGTGCACACATGTTGGAATCACAGGAAAATCCAATTCTATCATGAAAGATTTTTCTTTTTGTTTATTATCATTGAGCTCTAAAGTATCCGGAACTCGTTTGGCTGTTAGAATCCATGATCTTGTTACGAACTCCACCTTGTATGAATCAACCAGACTGTTTGAGAAGACAGTATGTGCAGATGCCAATGTTCCATGACCACAAAGATCCACCTACACCTCATCAATGACAAGCTTTCAGATAATTATGATTTAATCAATGTTTAAAGGATTTGTTATGACGGATGTGAGAAAAACAAATACGAGTGGAAAGAACAAACAAATTTTACATATCAACATGACTCAAATAAATATGGCTTATTTTCAATGAATATGGCTAATTGGTAAAAAAAATAAAATTTTGGTAGTTTTGATATAAAATATGGTTTGTTTTCGTAAGAGTAAGTCTAAATCTTTGAACTGGCGAATTCAAGATCACTAGACTCTCAAACATTTAACAGTCGATGTCAGCAACATCAAAAGAAACGAAGTCAAAAGTAACCAAAACCTCGACAGTAGGAGTAAACCATCGGAGACGAAAGCGAGCATCAAAACCAGTAATTGGAGTCAGAAAACAAGTTTCAGAAATGTTAAATTCAGCGGCAAGAGACTGAAGCCATTCGTCTTCTGTCTCATGCTCCTCTTTAAGCATGCACACTGCTGCTTGATTCCCCTTAAAGACCAAGTCAGTGAATGCATCAACCTGTTTGTAATAACAACATTTTATAAGCTAAAGAAAATAGAAGGGAAGGAAGTTACATAAGTACATTACAATATAAACAAAAAACATAAAAGAAGATACAATTACCACAAAGTAGTTCACAGGCTTGTTCACTATCGTTGCCATATATTCCTCTTCTTCTTTTGTTTTTCACGTCTCTCTCTGTTGACTTATATAGTATGCAAAAAAAAACGCAGCATTGTATTAAATTTAATTGAAAATAAGACATTTTAATTTTGGTAAAATAATTGAAAATAAGACTTTGACAACTTGTTGGTAACTTGGTCAAAGTTAAAACAATTTACTATATATATAATGATAAATACTATAATAAAATTGATATTTATATAGAATAAAATTTTCATGGAGAAAATGAAATACCTATTAATATGGAATTCAAGGAATGGTATATATAGTATTAAAATTATTTTTTGAACTAATTTGGGGGTAGAATTTTATGAAATGGTCAATATTCTCACTCTCTTTACCAATCTTAAAAATAACATTTACTACTCTAATGCTGAGAGATTCACATCTACGAACTACATATGTAAATACATATGGAAGTATTCTCCCAAAATGAGTGACCAAGCGTAATAAACTTATCTAAAAATCTAGTAGGACAGCTTTTAAGAACTAGCACCAAAATCACAAAATGCACTTCACATCTAAAAACAATAACTTTCTTGTTTGATGAAAGAAAAATTAGACTAGGACACCTACAAATGCATTGGACTAGCAAAAAAAAGTTGGTTCTATTCGATTTACGGTAATTCAATAAATACGTGCATGCATTAGAAGCAATGTTGTATGGATACCACTGTTAATTAGTGTTGTTTGGCTATTAAAATTTTTGAAATTCTCACCTGTCATGAACTTATTAATTGATTTTAGAACGCATTTTTGGAATGACATAACATGTAACATTTAAATTTTAAATTAAAAAATTGTGAAATATCCACATTTTTCAAAAATATTAACTTTATAAACAACTTATATAAACGTATAAACTCTTGCAAACTACTATATGAAACCTCTCAAGTTTTGTGTGTTTATAATATCCATATAAATATTATAAACGTTCATAAACATTAATATGTTTTAAAATTAGCAAAGCATATTTTTAAAAAAATTCTGAAATTAAGAAGTTTAAGTAAGTTTTGATCTACGAATCCGACATTGAAAAGACTCTTAAGAGGTTTTTGCAGCTTAACAAGGCTCCGACTCAATTTGCTCGTCGTTCTTAATTTGCTTCAACAGTTTGAAAGGTTTGTAATCTTTTTCCCTGTCCAAGACATTTTGTTTTCTTTGTGTGTGACTGTTTTTTTTTTGGGTAAAATTGTCTTTGACTGTTGATAGTTCTTGTCTCAATCTTTTAAGGATTCACGATTATTTGACTCAGTTATATATAATGGACATTACTTCTTCTGATGATAAACAAGAATTCGCGCGATGAGTCCTGCAGTGACAGTTATATGCAAACAATGAACTCGAATTTAAAATTATATATAAAATTATCGGAATAAGAAATAGTCACGAAATAGACTGTGATACAAAAATTATATAAAATTATCGGAGTAAAAATGTTACTTTTCATGTCAAAATTAAAAGTAGTTCACTAATACTAGATGTGCACAAAAAAAAAAAAAGAAGTTCACTAATACTAGCTAAGTAGTCTCACACAACCGTTATAAATATTATATTCTTTCAAAGTAAAAGTTTTCTCACAACAACCTTAAATATCAAAATGCATAGAAACTAGAAAGAGATATAAACATCTTAACATTTATTTTTGTAGTCTTTATCACAAAAACATTATTTTTGATAAAATGTGAAAATATATGCCAATGGAATAATTGTTTACATCATAAGCGAACGAATTGTTTTATAGTCTCCAAGAAAAATTTAAAAGCCTAATGAAACAAAAAGTGATGATTAACATATTTAGGACCAATGAGTGAACCATTTTGCTAGTAACTTTGAGAAGTGCTTATGCTTAATCCTAGATAGGACTGCGTCTCTAATACATATGTCTATACTTTTGAATAGTTGGTCTACAAGGATTTCTTCTCCTTTATAGATTCAATCGTTTCTCTCTCTCTCCAAAACATGTAGATGGTTGCATGGACAACTAAATATCGCAAGACCATCTTCTTCTTTTGGGTGGTTCCTAGAAGCCAACGGATAAGCGACTCCCAATCTGCAAAAAAACACTGCAGAAATTCCCAACATGCGTAGAAATAGCTCCCAGATACAGTGGTTGTAATCGCAGTAGATAAACATGTGGTCTCTTGTCTCATCCCTTGTCTTGCAAAAAACACAAGTTGTATCTAAGTGGAGGCCCTAGTTCAGGATTCTGCTACGTACATGCAATCTATTCAGATTTGTCACCCAGAAAGTCAAGGCATGCTTGGGAACACAACCTTTGAACAAGATAGCTTTAGCCCATTTGATAATCGCTTGGTTGATTTAGCTAGTACCATGTCTTTGAGGCAATATCATCTTTCCCGTGTCCATTCTCCAACTGTCAGCTATATAAGTCCTTATCGAGCATGCTTTGAGGCACATTGCTTTGCTGGAGCCTATCTCGCGGCTCAGTTATGGCTCTGTTTCTTGAATTCCTCCTAGGAATAGACTAGTCAAGGATATTGTAGGCCTATGCAACAATCAATGAAGAGGGGATACCCAACAACCTTGGTCCACTTTGCCCCATTAGCTGGATAAGAGGCTCATCCTTAGACCAAAAATCATGCCAGAAGCTTGCTGGCTTACCATCCTTGACCAAACACCTAATGAATCTCGAAGCCATAGGTCTAAGGGACGATAAGTTTTTCCAAATCCAAGATGATGATTTCTCATCTTCAAAACGATTTCCCAGAAAACTTCTCCCTTTGATTTTTTGTTTTGTTAGCCACAAAACCCACATCAATTTTGACTTTGTAAAAGTCAGCCACATAAGCTTCAAATTTAGTGTTCTATTCCCAATAGATAGGTTCCTGAGTCCTAGACCCCCTTTGTCTTTTGGCTTGCACATATCCCTCCATGTCACTTTAATTCCATTTTTCTTAGAGATATCTCCATTCCAAAGGAATCTACTACATTGCATCTCAATGATTGAGATACAAGTTTTGGGCAGCAGAAAGACTCCAAACTAGAAATTAATTTGGCTATAGATAACCGAGGAGATCAATTGCAGTTTACCGGAGAAGAAGAGTCTTACTTGTCCAGTTTTCTCAGTTTTATGTGCATTAGAGAGAACCCCAAATATTAAAAAAGGAAAGTTTTCTTTCATAAAACCATTGGTGGATATACTTGCTTTTTCTTCTCCTGATAAACATGCTAAGTAGTTGGCAGACTTAGTTTTATTCATCTCGAGCCCTGATAAACCTTGAAAGACCTCAAGACAAGTAGTGATTTCTTAGAGGGACTTCTGAGTGCCATCATAGAATATCATAACATCGTCGGCGAAAGCTTGGTGAGTAATTTTCGGATCTTTTGCTTTAGGATGATAACTGATCGTTCTTTTTTTTTTTATAAAATGTGAATTATATTAGTAAAAGGAACTTGGGGGTTACAAAATTAGCCTATAGTTTTTTGGACCAAAAAATAAATAAAAAGCCTTTGAAACTTAAATACATACTAGTTGAAATTAGCTTAAGATTTTTCCAGCCAGAAAGCTAGGAGATCTTTGTAATGCTTCTTCTCCTTGTAAGCCAGTAAAACATTCCTGATTAACCTGTCCAGTCTTTTGAAAACAGATACCACCTCTGACTTCTCTGCCTTTTGAATTAGCGAGTTTCTTTCTTGCCAAAGAAGGTAGATGATAGCTTGTGTCACCATTTTCTTTAAAGTTGAGGAGAGACCATACGTGTGACCTATTAGCTAAGAAATCATAGTTTGCCAGTTCATGAAGAGGGCATGGGTCTGGTTCATTCTGCGAAGAGCTTTAAACCAGAGTTCCTTTGCATAATCACAATGGAGAAAGAGATGATCTCTGTTTTCTTGGTCGGCGATACACATAACACAATTAGTCAGTGTGTTGATTCCCCAGCTATGCACTTTGCTCCTCAGAGGAAGCCTGTCCATCATAGCAGTCCAAAAGTTAAAAGAGTGTCTCGGGATTGATCTTTTAAACCATACCGCTTTAGTCCAACTTTGAACTTGTCTTCACGGAAGAAGTATCTCCAAAGTTGCTTTAGTACTGAAGCTTGTACATCTACTGCCTTTCTCTCCCCACTCAAAGATATCTGCTCCCTTTTCTTGCTGTGGAGGATCCAAACCTAGAAGACATTGACAAAGCTGTTGAAGTGAGACGTCACGAACCCGACTGTGAGGCAGTCTCCATTGCTCAGCCGATGCTCCTTGGCAGACTTTTACTTCTATTGGTATCCCCAATTTCCTAGGCTCATCTTCTCCAATGAAAGTAATCAGAGGTTCTATGGGGGACCAATCTTCAAAACAATAGCTAGCCGTAGACCCATCCCCAACAGAGCAACCAATGAATCTCCGAGCTAAACTTCTCAGGGATAATATAGATTTCCAAATCCAGGAAGAGCTTTGTTTTGCTTCAACAGTCCAATAACATGTATTCTTCAACACATGTTTAGTTATCCAAGCAACCCATAAAGAACCGCTGTTTGTAAAAAGTAGCCACACTAACTTCAAATTGAGTACCTTGTTCCATGTCACCAAGTCTCTTAATCCCAATCCTCCTTCTTCTTTTGGGTGGAAAATTTCTTTCCAAGCTATCTTGGCTGCAGCTTTTTGTATATGTCTCTGATCTAGAGAAAGCAATTGCACATCTTCTCAATTTCTTTTAGGCAGCCTTTTGGTAAGGAAAAAGTGGCACACCAGAATTTAACAAAGCTGTAAATGACAGCAGTTATCAGTTAAAGCCTACCGGGGAAAGATAAGAAGTGAACTGTCTAATGCCCAAATCTATCTCTGATCTTATCCATAAGAGGGGAGTAGTCTTTCTTCTTCAATTTCCTGTGAAGCAAAGGCAACCCTAAGTATCTCAAAGGCCAAGCTCCTTCTTCAAATCCCATTTGACTCATTTCCTCTTTCTCTGCCACAGAAACTCCACCAAGAAATAAGACTGATTTGGACTTGTTCATTTTCAGACCTGAGATGCGCTTAAATGCCTGAAGAACCTCTGCAATTTCCAGAAGAGATGACTTTTTCCCATCAAAGAAGATCATCAAGTCATCGACAAACACAAGGTTATGAATTTTTGGGTCTCTTCCCAATGGGTGATATCCATTGGAGCCTTCATTGTATTTGGTTTGAAGAAGATTTGTAAAAACTTCCATTACCATCACAAACAAGGTAGGAGAAAGGGGGTCTCCCTGTCGAAGACCTTTAGAGCCTCAGAAGTACCATGTTATCTCGCCATTCACTGATACTGAGAAGGATGTTGTGGTGATGCATTCAGATATCCAATTAATAAACCTTTCTGGTAGCCCTACAGCTCCTAAGACTAGGAGGACAAGTTCCAACTTAACATTGTCAAAAGCCTTGTGGAGATATACTTTTAGGAGGCCCCTTGAAGAGATACCCGACCTTTCCGAGCCCTGAATCATCTATGTAGCTAGAAGAACACTCTCCATTAGGAACCGTCCCTTAACGAAAGCAGACTGGTTGGCGAAAATCATCGTTGGCAGCAGTCTTTGTAAACTTCTGGTCATAATCTTTAAGATTACTTTATACAGCACGTTGCAGCAGGAGATGGGTCAGAAATCCTTTAGTTTATCCGCTCCAGTTTGCTTCGGAATCAGTGACATGATGGTGTTGTTCCATTGTCTTAGAAGTCTTCCTGAAGTAAAGAACTCTTTGACAGCAACTCTCAGATCGTACCCTATTATTTCCTATGCTTACCTGAAAAATTCTCCAGTAAACCTATCAGGCCCTGGTGTCTTTTTTTTGGCATCGCTATGAATTCTTTCTTGATTTCCTCGTCTGTGACATTAGAGATCAGAAATTGGGCGTCTTCCTCACTGCATCTGAATGATGTGTTCCGCCTTATTTCTGCAATGTCCTCTTCGGTCAAAGCAGTAGACTGTCCACTCAATAAGTCTTCATAGAATTCAACACAATGATTATGTATTTCTTCCTTCTTATTAAGTCTCTCATTGTTGTCCGAAATCAAGTAATGAATGTGATTTGAAGCCCTGCGAGAATTCACAACCTTGTGGAAATATGTTGTATTCGCATCTCCACAACAAATCCAATTTATTCTTGCCTTATGCTTCAAGAATCTTTCCTCGGCTATAGCTAGTTCCATCCATTTCCTTTGAGATCTTTTCTCTCTTTTTGCATTTGTAGAGGAAGGATTGGACATAACACGATTCTGACATTGTTGCATCACTTCATATGCTTCTTGAACCCTACATCAAGATTAAAAAAGTGCACTCTGTTTATGCCCTTGAGAACTTATTTTAGAGTTTTTAACTTCCTGGCGAGGATGTATTGAGTTGTACCAATGATCTCTTCCTTGTGCTAGTGATCAATTAGTCTAGGTAAGAACTCCGGGTGCCATAGCAAAAAATGCGAGACCATGAAGTGCTTTCTAGGTTGAACTGCTTCCCCCAACGTAGACAGTACACGGACTATGATCTGAAAATTGTGGTTTGCCAAAATGTGAGTAAGCCATCGGGTATGCCAGCCTCCATTCATCAATAACAATGGCTCTATCCAGTTTTTTTTGGAAATCGGATTATTCTCTTGGTTATTCCACCAAGTCATGTGGTTTCCCCTGATTGTAAGATCTTCTAATCCCGCGAAGGCCAGACATTCTCTGAACTCTTTCATGCTTTTTGGGATCCTTGTACCACCAACAGAGTGCTCTGAGGGATTTAAGGTATGGTTGAAATCTCCAAATAAAGCCCAGGGTTTACTGGAAATGGATGTGTCTCTAGCAACTTGCATTATCTCCTCCCAAAGCAGTTGCCTTCTATACTTGCAATTATCCGCATATACAAAGGAGATGAGCAAATCTTCTGGTGAATGGGGTAGCCTTACTATGCAAGTGATCATCTGTCGCGATTTTGCGAGAGTCGCAAATTCATAGTTGGCAGCAAATTCTTCCGAGAGTCACGAATTCATAGTTGACAGCAAAGTTCCAGTTAGGACCGAAGGACTTTAAGTAATTTTGCGCCTTATGAGCCTTTACCCGCGTCTCTATGATGCTTCCAAAATACGGCTTGGACTGTCGTAGCCACTTCCGAAAATTACTTTGCTTAATACTATAGTTTAACCCCCCTAACGTTCCAACAAAATAACCTTCCCTCGACATATTAATGTTTTTTGTTGGCTTGGAGTTTCTCCTTGCTAATGATTTCTCCTGCCTCCTTCGTTTCTTTTTCACATCTGATTGAAGATTATGTTATTAGTCGGGTTATCTTTCTCCTCTGATGGATATTCGGTTGAGCTCGAGTCCTCCTGCGTTTCTGATTCGGATGTTTAGGCGTCTGAAGAAGATTCAGACTGAGAGGAGATTGCATCCTTGTCTTTTGGATTGGTCTTTGAAGTGGATGCTTGCTCCCCTCTTTCCAGATCAATGACTAACTTCCTATCTTTTTTCGGGGCCCATTTCTTGAGTGGTTCCTTAGAGCTGCCTTCGCCATTGCTCCGTAGAAGATCTTTCCTTCTTCGTGTGGGGCTTTTCCTTCTTCTCCTTGTGGTCTTTTCTGCTTCACGGACTGGTGGTTCCTGTTTGTTTTTCCGGTAGTCCTCCTGGTTGTGAGCTATTGACTGGCAAGTATGGCAAGTGATGGGGGCTTTCGGGCATCGTTTCCTGGAGTGACCAACTTTTTGGCAATGTTCACATAACAGAGGAAACCAGGGGCATGAGACTAGGACTCTGGCCATTCCTCCTGACTCGAATTGAACGTTGATGGCTTCCGGTATTGGTTTCAGTGGGTTCACAAGGGTGAATACATTTGCGACATCGAGGTTCTTCATGTTTGTTGTGGCTGGATGAAGGCTCACAGGGTGTCTTAGAGGGCTAACCACTCGTTCCAGAACGTCCTCCGAGAAGAACTGCGATGGCACTCCTCTAAGCTCCAACCACACAGGAACTTCGGTAAGCTCAGGCATCTGGGGAGAGAAACTCGGTTCCCATTTCGCTATGAACATAATTTTCCCATCAATAATCCACATTTTCTGATTCAACACTCTTCTACGCGTTTCTGCAGACGGGATCCTTATGAGAATTGTTTTTGGTCCCAATTTGGATACAATTATATCTCTTTGTCGGTAACTCCAGATGCCGTTAAAAATGGTGTGTAGGGCTGGTTTAGGCGGCAGATTCCCATGGAACTGTCCTACGACAAAGGGTTCCCATTTGTGAGTATTCTTCTTTATCACTTCATTTGGAATCTTGACACAAATTTCTCCTGAATCCAAGACAAATCCTTCGTCTCTTCTGGACATCGTGCTCGAAGAACCAACAACAAGATCTCTCCTGTTGGGCTTGCTTTTATCCTTTTTCTCTAGCTCTGAACCAGTTGAACCATCTAGAAGTTTACCTTCAGGCTCTGCTTTAGATCTCTCGAGGGAGTCTTGGGTGTGGAGGCTTATGGTTGAGGACTCTTCTCTGACGGGGTCCTAAATATTTTCTGAGAGATCTGGAGCTGGTAGATCCTGAACCTTGACTGAGAGATCTGAAGCTGACAGATCCTGAGGTGAGGAAGAATCAGCCATGGTGGAGGAGGAGGAGGAAGAGGTGGGAGAGGTGGGTCTCTTTCCGGTGCTTGGTTTTCGTGAGGGTCGCGAAACTGGGTTTGAGGTGGATCGAGTTTCAGTGGTAAAGGGTGGGATTTTGAGGATTGGGTTTTCTTTGGCGGTGGTGAGGATTTTTTTTGCCATCGGAAAAGGTATCCGCCTAACTGATCGTTCTTGCATTAAAAAAAAACATTAGTTGATAGTTATTATTTATTTTCGAACTAGTTGATATATTAACTATTACATAAATACTTGAATTAGTAATCATAAAAAAGTAGTATAATACTAGTTTCACATATATATTAGAAAAAAATATGTGTTCTATGTGCCCGTGCATGTCTTCAACATTGAACTACCCTATATATAGAAAGAACAGGTGCATGGTAATTTAATAATGTCGTTGTTAGTATAGAAATAAAAGTTAATGAGGTATGCAAAAGTCACTTGCTAGTTTTATTATTCATTTTATTTAATTATTGAGATTATAACAACGTCAAAAGATAGAAAGTGGGGTTAGATCCAACTGCGGACTGCCCATAACTTTGTTTATAAGATAGATTATTCTATTCAGTGGAAGGTTTTAATGAATTACTATGGATGTAGTGGAGTGGTTCTGAGAGCTAAAACATACCCTGTGATGTTGTCGTGCCTCAACTTTTTCTTTTTTTTTTTGTGGAATGTAATATTTTATTTCCATCAAACTTTACACAAAGAATGTTTTAATAACTAAGAGAAGAAGAAAGAATCTAAAATAATGAAAGAATCAGAAGGAACTAAACTCTTGTTTCCAGCCAACGAAGCAGAAGACCATCAGATGTACCACCGTTACGGAGAGAAAGAAGACGATTGCGTATAAGCTTGTCCATTATGTGGACCAACGTCCGCGAGTCTAATGGTGAGTGACCATGGCGACGCCGATTTCGTTCCGACCATATGCTATATATTGTAGCATGAAGAGCCAACAGGAATAGCACCATGTCTTGCCGCGGCAACATATCTGAAGAGAGAAGCTGCATTAGCCGAGACCAGGAGGAGGAATAATGCCGACCTAAAAGCCTCAATGCCAAGCTATACCAAACAATCTGAGCAAAGGAGCAATCAAAAAAGAGATGATCCCGTGTTTCAATAGGGGAGTGGCACAAGACATAACCAACAGCTAAACCTTGCCTCCACATGGCCATACAATTTCCCGTGCTCAACCGATCTCTAATGGCCAACCAAACAATGAATGCATGCTTCGGAATCGCTTGAGTAAACCAAACTCCCCGAAACCATGGCACTCGCGGCGAGGATGAGCGAATCAACTCCCAAGTCAATTTGGTAGAGAAGCTGCCGCTAAAGTGATGCTGCCGTTTCTTCCATAAGAATATATCATGCCCCCTATCCAAAGACGGTGGTTGCTCATGCAGTATAGCATCAGATATCATCTCCAAATGGCTGCCCCGGAAGTGGCGAGACCTCGAGGCTCTTCCCGCGGCTTCACTAACCGTAGCTGTGGGCAAAACACCAAACTCCCATGGCCCACTCAGACCCGCAATATCTATTAGGCGGCCTATAGGCAGCCAAGAGTTATACCAGAAAGACGTTGACATGCTATCCCCAACCTCAACACGCGTGAACTGCGAAGCCAAAGTGCGCAGTTTCAGCAGCTTACGCCACAACCATGAGCCGGTATTAGCCGATGCAAGCCATATAGAACCTTCCCGAAGCAAGTAACGCTTCACCCAATCAACCCAAAACGATTTTGCAGAAGTAAGAAGGCGCCAAATCAACTTTAAACCAAAAACCATATTCACCTCTTTTAATGATCGAAAACCAAGACCACCCTCATGACGAGGCTTAGAGACATCAGCCCATGAAACTTTAGCACACTTCCGCTTCAACTCAGCCCCGGACCAAAGGAAAGCAGCACAGAGAGCATCTATCTCCCGTAAACACCGACTAGGCAACCGAAAAGCCGAACACCAAAACTGGGTAATACTAGCAATGACCGATAACAGAAGCTGCAAGCGCCCCGTAAAAGAAAGAAATCGCGTAGACCAGGATCGGAATTTTCCGCGAATACGCTCCAAAAGCGGCTCGTAATCATCCGCAGTCATGCGCTTTGTCGTTAGCGGAAGCCCCAAGTACCGAACCGGTAACTGTTCTGCTTTGAAACCATACCGAGAAACCATAGCTTGGCGAAAACCATCAGATACTCCTGCCAGAAACAACGACGACTTCTCTAGGCTTATGCGAAGCCCCGATATAGAAGCAAACTGATCAAAAACACTAATGACTTCCACCGAGGAGCGAGCTGAGCCATCTGTAAACACCATGATATCATCCGCAAAACATAGGTGGGTTAGTCCTAGCGTTCTGCACTTAGGATGATAGCCCAATAAACCAGCGGCTGCTCTCCTATCTAAGAGAGCTGATAGTACATTCATCGAGATGACAAAGAGATAAGGAGATAAGGCACAACCTTGACGCAATCCTCTCTTACTCTGAAAAAAGCCAGCTAATTCTCCGTTAACCTGAATCGAGAAGGAAGCAGTGGATATACAAGTATAAACCCACTTGACAAATAACGACGGGACACCCATGGCCTTTAAAACATTCACTAAGAAGCCCCACTGTATAGAATCAAACGCCTTTGCGATGTCTATTTTCAAAACACCCCTCCGAGAGATAGTCTCCTTATGATAGTCCTTGACCAATTCAGTGGCCAGCAACACATTTTCCAAGAGAAAGCGGTCTTGAACAAAGGCAGATTGATTCGGACGAATAAAATCGGGAAGAACACACTTTAACCGGTTAGCCAAGATTTTCGAGATAACTTTGTACAAGATATTGCAACAAGAAATAGGCCTATATTCCTTCATGAAAATAGCTTCCGGATGCTTCGGTATTAAAGCCAGGATTGTGGCATTCACACCTTTCGGCAGAAAACCATTCTGAAAAAAAGACTAAACCGCATTAACTACATCCGAACCCACAACCGACCAAGCATCTCTGAAGAATTCCATTGTGAAGCCATCCGGGCCTGGCGCCTTATTTGATGGCATAGAGAACAATACTGCCTTAATCTCTGCTTCAGTAACCGGCGCTACCAAACCACTGCTGTCACTATCAGCACAACGAAACTGTACCAGGTCACGCAGTCCCTCAATAGTAATGCCCTCATAGCCAACATGATCAGCTTGGAGAAAGGTAAGAAACCAGCCCTCCGCCTCTGCTTTGATACCCTCCCGGTCGGTAATGAGGATTCCTTCCTGGGACTTAACCACTTTGATAGCGTTCACAGAGCGACGAGATTCCGCAACTCTATGAAAATATTTGGTGTTATGATCACCAACCTGCAACCAATGGATCCGAGACTTCTGCTTATAAAAAGACTCCTCCAGCTGAGTCACAAACTGCCATCTTGCCGAGGCTATCTTCTCAGCCTGAAAAGTAGCAGCCGATGGGGTAGACAAGGCCAGCAACTGTTTTGCACATAAATCGTCATAAGCCTCCTTAACCCGTGATGGAAAATGCCCAACTTTCTCCCTGTTCAGCTTGCGAATAGGAAACTTGACCTGCTTAAGCTTCTTAGACAGCCTGTACAGAGCTGTTCGGGAGCAAAAAATCGATCCCGCAGCACCCCAAGTAGCAGCTATGGTAGGCAAGAAAGATTCCAACTGACCCAACAAGTTAAAGTACTTGAAAGGTCGACGGGCAACAACAGCATCATCTAGTAGCGTAACCAAACAACGGGCATGATCTGAAATACCACCTGCGTCAAACAGGGCATAGGAAGCAGGAAAAACAGAGAGCCAAACATCAATAATCAAAGCCCGATCCAATTTCTTACTAATAGACATATCCTCCTGATGATTCCACTATGTAAACTTAGTGCCCCTATAAGCAAGATCAAATACTAAGCAAGCAGAAACCACATCCTGAAAATCTCGCATACCCACAGATGTCATACGAAAACCTGAATGCTCCTCCATACGGAGTGTCTCATTGAAGTCTCCTAAGATTATCCAGGGCCTTTGTCGAAAGATAGGCAAGGAGTGGTGATGCCGCAAGTCAGCCCACAAAACAAGCATAAATAATCCATCCCCCTCACCGGATCTGTAACTGCACAGGTAACCATTTGAGCCGACGTGAACATAGGTATGACCACAAGATCATCCTTTCACATCACCCAAATACGCCCTAACCGATGAGAACTGTAATTAATAATGAAGGACCAATCTGCAAACTGAGTAGACATTATATGAGAGGCATTGTTCTCTTTGACCCGCGTCTCCAACACACACCCCAAACTAACTGTAGATGAAGCCAGCCATTGACGCAGAACTCTGTGCTTATTTACTTGATTGAAACCGCGAATATTCCAGGAAAACAACCGCATACTTAATTCTTCTTACGAGTGCCTTTCTTANGCCCCCCCCCCCACAGTCGCGAACTCAGCAAGATACCTGTTGACCCCCTTAGTGGAACGCGGTAACACCTGACGCAATGGATGCTCATTCCTCTCACCTGCAAGGGCAGCAAATTGCAAATCCACCTGACCTCCCCGCGCCAAGGTAATATTCCCCGGTTGAGACGCCAAACCCGGAGACACTGTTCCCTGCTCACTAGCAACCTGCTCAGATCGTGGCTCCTCAACAGTTGATACAAGCTCACCATCTACCTGCTCAGACTCAGAAAATTCCCCTACCTCGCAATCCTCCAAACCTTCCAAAATAGCAAAACGGGAACGGGAGACCACCAAGCCTACCTCTCGTGCCCTGGGGCTCGGGCTACTGAACTTACCTGGTGAAACATCAGTCCAGAGTTTCGCCGCAGAAGGCTCCTCAGCCACTGCATCACCCTGCAACTTGTCCACCACTTCCAGATGCTCTGCAACTGGCAGCTCCACAGCTGATGTCCCCTCTGCTACAACCATTGGATCACACCCTGATGACTCACCCTTGTGACCTGAATCAACAGACGCAGCACTAGAAGCATCCTGCTGTTTGTCTTGAACCGCCAATACTACCTTACTGAGAACAGACTCAACAAGCACATCTTCTCGCCTCAGCAATCTAACAGGTTCAGATACACCACCCCCACCACTACTACACTTTGCCACAAGGTGACCCCACTTAGAACACTTGGAGCATCTAGGAGGGAGCCACGGATATGAAGCCTGAACCAGAGCTGATAACCCATCCTTTGAAGTGAGCTGAAACTGGGAAGGTAAGTCCTTTGTCAAGTCTGCCACAACCAAAACACGCGCAACTTCCAAATTCGTACAAGCCAAAGTAGAAGGATGCAGCTTACGCGGATCCCCCACGAAACTGGTAACAAACTCCAAACCTTTCTCAGAATATAGCCGCGGAGGAACGTTCTTGAGGTCAACCCATAAAGGAATCGAGGTCAGAACAGGAGGCGCATCAACCAACGCAGGTGACCATTCCGATAGTACCATCGGCACTCCAGCTATATTCCAGAATCCTCGCCGAAGAAGGCGAGCTCTCTCTGCCTGGTCAGGAATGCGAAATCTCACCGTCGTATCATCCACGACGTGTACATCAATTCGAGAGCTCTTCTCCCCCAATCGCCAGATCTTATTCACTATCATGTGAATCTTAGCTATATGCGGAGCAGATTCAAGAAACCTACCGACAAGAAAACTCTTCCACAGCTGATTTTCATCAGCCAAAACATCTTCCGGGATCTCAACTATCGCCGAATCACCCGATCCCGTGACAGACAACTCACGCCTCCTCAAGCCACCAACACCCGACTTCGCAACCTCCGCCCACGAGTGAACCGGTGGAGAAGCCACTACCTCTTTCCCAGGATCCAACGGCCCAGAGATCGGCGCCGCCATAGCCTCCGACGGCGGAGACGACAAGAAGAAACTGATCGCAAATCACCCTGAAATTCGCCCTAGCTCTGAAACGCACCGTTTTTGACGTCCGTGGTTTTCTTTTCGTCGTGCCTCAACTTTAAAGGAGATAGAGACGAAAATTGCTAAAGCAAACATAAACTCTCTTTGGAGGGGTTATCAAATTGACTAAAATAGCTAGTCATCAAGGAGAGGAGTGAAAGTGATTTATATGGTTCTAATGAAATCCTCCATATCCTCAACTACCAAGCCTACTACTTCCCATAACATTGGTCTATTGCATATCCAGGACCGGTCCTAAGCTTTTTGAGACTATAACTTTTACAGTGTTAAACGACGTCAAATTCTTTACATATTAATTTTTTTTATTTGAAAGCCGATATTTGTATATTAACTAAAAAAATTGAGAGTCATGCCACTGTTACCATGCGGATATCCTTTATGATGCAATACTAGATTGGATATCCTTGGTTTTTTTTAAACCTCAGATCTTGCTGAATGAGAGATCAAACTTTTAGTTTTGTTTTTGTGTTTAATTTCTACAGAACTATGGAAGAAGAGAAGATGAATTGTTGAATGGATAGAAGGATAGATTAGCTTAAGATCTAGAGAATTAACTATTTGATGATCTTAAACAGAAAAGGCTATTAGAGAACTAACTCTTTAGCGATCAAATTCTTCTGGATAATACACACCAGAAGGTTGTGAATTGAGATATGATACACTCAAATTCACGAAAAAGATGGAGAGAAACTTCTCTTTTCTAGATTAAAACTTGGCTGATTCTAAAAGTCTGCAAGATACAAAGTATAGATAACCTAATTCTACTAGGGTTTCTTAAGAAAATAATAAGCTAAAATCAGGTCCATTGTCGCCAACTTAAGCCTAAAAATAAAACCAGAAATAATTATGCACTTGTAAGGCCTCCATATGAAAATTCCTTCAGCTGATTCGTCTCACCTTTCGCATATTTGTAGATTTTCGAATTACCGTCAGATTGATATATTATTAGACCATATTAGGGTTTTGCTTGTTGGGCCTTTCTTCGAGTGGACCAAAACATGTCTGAAAACTGATTTCCCTTGAATATTCAGGCCCAACATGTTCTATTTTGAATCCATACGCTTCTCTCGGTCCAATACTTCATGGATCATACCGATTAACTCCTTAGCAAAGCCATTAAACCATGTCATGATCCTTGGCCTAGCTGGTTCATGCCTTGGCTTCCTTCCTTTGATGTTGCTACTGATCCATATTGCATCACTTTTAACTTTTAGAATGACTTGTTGTAACAACCTCCCGAAATTGAGCTATTTCTTAGAATTTGTAAGGACTATTGTTTGGGACAAATAGGGTGAGGATTTCATGGTCAGTTCAAGCACAAGGAGCAAAATAATTTTGAACTATACATTTGTTAAAGAAGAGAAACACAAGTTTATTTGGATTATTGACTGATGAGCATTACATATATAATCCAACAGGAGTGCAGAGAACTCCTGTGTACATATATTCCAATGTAAAAGTCTTTGCTTATATGAAAAAAGAAGATGATTTTAAATTTGATTTTCGTTATTCTATTGATAACTTGATTCACTTGTTGCTTCTAGATGTCAACATCTTGACTTTTGTAAGTCAAAATTATGGTAAGACATAGCCTTGCATCACAGTCACAGCTTTGCCAGTTAGCAAAACTCTCTGCTTCTCCTTATCATAATGAACCTTTAATGTTCCACTCCTACGTGAGGCCTAAAAACAAAGTTTCTTGCTTTTGTAAAATGATTGTAAATAGCTTCAAAACGTTAATAAGATGCAGAGAGCTGAGAGAGAGAAAGAGAGAGAGAGGAATCACCGAGTAGGCAAGGAAATCACACTTGTTCATCTTGAGGCTCCAATAATGTGCTAATGAACAATGTGCACTTCCACATTCAGGATCCTGAAGCGAACAAGAACAGGTAAAGACTTTTTGGTGTTTTGTTCGCGTCCACGGGTAAAGAGAGACTACAAAAGTACGAAACCTCATCAACTCCTAAATTAGGAGAAAAGAATCGACTGCAAAAATCGTAGGCAGATCCTTCAGGAGCAGCAGCTGTAACAATTATCAAATTTCCAGGACATTTCAATAATTCGTCCATTATCGGCTGAAGTTCAGTGACAGCTTCCCATGACGGAAGAACAACCTGTTACCGATGAATACGAATAGTTCTTGTTTCTTAACAACACAAGGAAAGAACAAGAAAGAGCATTGTATACTTAGAAAGATTTTCTTGAAAATAGCATACAATGATTTTATCTGTGGAACTTGTTTTAGATGCTCCACCGAAAAAGGCTTCGGTGATAACTTTATCGGTCGTGGTTCGTCGGACATCGACAATGGTAGCTCCATTTAAGGCTTTGGAAAACATAGAGACATCTTTGTAGTTGTACTCGCATGTTGGGATCACAGAAAAATCCAATTCGATCAAGAAAGATTTTTCTTTAAGTTCACTATCATTAAGGTCTAAAGTATCTGGAACTCGTTTGGCTGTTAGAATCCTTGATCTTGTTACGAACTCGACTTTGTCTGAGTCGACCAAACTGTTTGAGAAAACATTATGTGCGGATGCCAATGTTCCATGACCACAAAGATCCACCTACAACTCATCAGTGACAAGCTTTCACATCATTATGATTTAATCAATGTTTAAAGGACTTATTTTGATGGATGTGAGAAAAACGAAAAGGAAAAAACAAACAAACGTTAAATAAATATCAACTGTGACTCAAATAAGATATTTATGGCTTATTTCCAATGAATTTTATTAAGAGCAAGTGGTGGATTTCATTTTGGATCTTAGCAATTTATTTAATTTTTTTTAAGTTAAGGATTCTATTGAAAATAGGTCGTCCAATGGTGAATCCCAAAATTGGAATCCTTAGGAAAAAAAATNTTAGGGTTCTTAATAATAAAAAATTAATATACATGTAATTTTTTGACTTATCCGAAACGGATCCGAAACTTGAAAAATCGTAAATAAAAACGTAACGGTTCCAAAAACTGAAAAACAAAAAAAACGGATCTGAAACGGAAACGAAACGGAACCGAAACGAATATTTTCGGGTATTTCGGGTTCGATATTTTAAACAGATCCGAAACGTATCCGAAACTCCAAAAATCGTAAACA
>OVAN01002227.1:0-34730 GCA_900406275.1 Anastatica hierochuntica | reverse complement strand
TTTATATTTTAAGTTGTCTAATCCCATCTTAATCTCACAAGAGTTATTGGGCAATTTTCCCAACAGTAATTTTGTGAAGATTCTTGGTTACTGCATGGAGAAATATGAAAGAACGCTAATCTACGAGTACCAAATAAAAATCTGAATTCATTCATTTTTGATAAAGAGCGAAGTAGAGAACTCGATTGGCTCGAACGGCTGGAATAATCAAAGGGATTTCTCGCGGATTGATGTATCTCCATCTAGAGTCAAGGCTTCGAATCATCCACAACGATCTCAAAGCAAGTAATATTTTGCTTGATTACGATATGAGCCCGAAAATATTGGATTTTGGATTAGCATGAACCTTGGGAGGAGACGAAACTGAAGCAAACACAACCAAAGTTGTTGGAAAATAGTAAGTTTGGATGTCTTTCTTGACCTCAAAGCAAAGCACTATAACAATTTAACATTCTTTAAAAGATTTTTTCCTGTCATTATGCGGTGGATATATGTCTCCGGAGTATCAAATCGACGGGTATTTCTCATTAAAATTCGAAGTATTCAGCTTCGGAGTTTTGATATTAAAGATACTGTCAGGAAAAAGAAACTGTGGATTCTGCAATCAAGAACACAAACTTAACCTTTTTGGACACACAAGTACATTAGGAGCAGCAGCACATATTAACTCATCTTCATCTTCTTCTACTAATCAAGCTTAGAGTACAAATAATTAAATTCTTCAGGCCTGGAGACTTTACACAGAAAGTAAAACATGTGAGTTAATAGATGAAGCTTTCAAGGAGTCGTGTGAAGCTATTTCTGAAGTGTTGAGAGCAATACACATCAATCTGTTATGTGTACACCAAGATCCTAAAGACAGACCAAACATGTCAGTGGTGGTTATGATGTTGAGTAGTGAAATCTTGCTTCTCGATCCAAAGCATCATGGGTTTTTCAATGAACGAAATCTCTTGGTTTCATACATTTTATCGATTAATCTCGAGATCACTGCCAATAATTTACAAACCATGAGTGTAAAGAGCCAAGATAAACCTTGTTTATTTTATAGTCTGTAACATTATTTATGTTTTGATCGTTTCTTCTTTGGTGGCACATCACATCACATAGTCTATATTTTTCTGCATATCCTGCATCATTGTGATGGAAACTTCGCTTAGTGATTGTAAGCTTAAAGACGAGGAAACATCTGGAACGTTCCGGTTGGCGAAGAATCCCGACTGTTTCAAGTGAGGCAGAGAACCATCACTTCCAAGCATCAAGACAACAGAACATATGATTGGTATGTCTTCTGGTTTCTATTGAACACAAAGCAAAGCCTCATAGATACATCTTAAAATCTCTCGATGAAAACATCTAAGATCTTGGGGTTCATATCATCGTCTAACAAAACATTTCCAGCTTTTAGATATCTATTTTGTTAGAATTGAGAAGGATTTACTATTTAAGATTGAAGAACATGAAGAACATGAATAACATTGTTGAAGAAAGAGAGAGAGTTTGAAATAGAGAGAGAGAGAGAGAATTTCGAGGAAGGAATATTGTATTCCTTGATTCTTTTGAAAATTACAAGATATGGTTTTTAAAATAAGAGAACATTCAATTCAAATTCAAAATACAATAAAGAAAGAAGGAAAATTTGGTCAACTGATCTGTTGACCAACAAATATTAAGTTTATAGCATCTCCAAAAAAACATATTGTTTCCACTTTTTTATGACGATTTTTTCATTTTCAGTTCATAGACATATTGCGACAAATAAACGTTCTATTTAGCGCTTAACATAGTTTTTTCTTATTTCAACTTTTTTTTTTGTAGATCGCACACTCTCAAAATTTTGTTCTGTGATACTTTTAACATTACCAAATAAAATTGTGAACCCAATCACAATCCCCCTTGGTGTTTGGTTATTTGTGAAACTAATAGACACGCGAAAATAGACAGCTTATCTAAAATTAGTCTATTGTCGTACTGTTTATACTATCTCCAATAGTAATTCTATTTATTGTTTTAGTTGAATTACATTTTTTTACTTTTTTAGTTAATCATATGGTTTTGAAATTGTAGGATTAGTTTAATTTTCACATTCATTCCCCTATATAGTAGCAATTTTAAATTTTTAATTAATTCGTTTGCGCTTATATGGAAGTTAAAATTTTGTAATAAATAGACGTTCTAAAAACATAGACTGTCATTTTTAGCGCGTACACAATTCCTTACACATTACAACATTTTCCGTGTATTTGCAAAATATATATCCGTTTCAAAAATTCAAAATACGTTAGATCGGGGAAAAAATCTACTTTTTCGTGTATTTACAATTTCGTTTTGATATATGTATAAACATGTAGAGCTATTTGAAGTTTCGTGAGGTGTAGGGGCAAAAGAGACAAATTACAACAACAAAAAACCAAAGTGTTAGTTTCTTAATTAATTGGTTGGATATGTATATTGTGTAAATTTACCAAAGAAAAAAATAGTACAAGGTAATTAATGTGAGACTTGGGGACAACTCATTGCCATCTTCCTTGATAATGACATGAATCACTTCTTTATTTGCTTCCTTCCTTTTGGTTCCAACGGCTATATAGTCCGACTATTTCAGTGTAGTTTGACTATCTCCATATAGACATACTATTTCAGTGTAGTTTCAAAACCCGATTTCTCAATACTCCCCCTCAAGCTTGACTATAGGATCTTACTATAGTCAAGCTTGGAACCAATGGCGGGGCTAGGATTTTTTTTAACCAGGGGCAAAATATTAAACTATAACAAATATAAAACTTAAAAATAACTTAGTTTATAAATGACTAAAAAAGTTGTCTACAAATGTACTCTACGTTCACTCATGGCTTGAAACCTTTTTATCACGGTTTCATTTGTTACATCATCAAATAATGGTTTTTCGATATAACAAATGAGACAATCACTGAGAAATTGATCACAAATACGATTTCGTAGAACGGTCTTCACAATCTTCATTCCTGAAAAACATCTCTCAACGGTAGCGGTAGCAACATGCAACGTCAAAACTAGCTTCAAAAGTCTATAAACCAAAGGATGAGAAAAATGTTTCTTGGTTTCCACCATCACCTGTGCTAGATCTCCAAGATTTTTCAGACCATTAAACCTTTCATCTTGTCATACATTATCAATATAAATGTCAAGTTGCTGCTCAAGAGACATGCACTCTACAAAAGTAAAATCCTCAGGATAAACTTAGCCAAATTAACCAACTTCTCTTTATCAAACTCACGAAATGAATCCACAGGATTTAAAGTTGATGTGCAGACGAGTAGTTTAGAATTTACCTCGTTAAAACGATCATTAAACTCCTGAAGTTGTGTATCCAACACAGTATAAAAACAGTTGACTTGGTAATGGTGGAGGTTGGTTATGTTGGTACGTTTTCGTGGCCTTCTTGGATCGATAAAATTGTCCTCCACACTAAGAACTTCAGTCTCATGCTTCTCACAAAAATATAAAACTTTCTCCAACAAAGAATTCCATCCATCATCTCTTAACTTCTGCAGTTGTCGCTTAGTGGACTCTACTAATGAGACGACATTTAAAATATCTTGATCTTTTCTTTGCAATGCCATCGATAAATTCTCTGTGAGTCCCAAAAGAAGCCTCATCAAATGTAGATAGAACACAAACTCAAAAGTGTGAATATATTTGAGAAGACCATTAACTTGACTTCTTTGGGTAATGTCCACACCTTCATCCTGGACATATTCAAGCACCTTAACCACAGAAGAAAACAACTCAACCAACCGTAACAATGTTTTATAATGAGAACCCCAACGTGTATTTCCTGGTCTTTGAAGTGAAGAATCTTGATTTAGCCCTGTTCTAGTTTTAACTTCACCTCTACTTATTCCTTTCTCTATTTCTTCTCGATGTCTCTCTCGCATTATATCTTTTCTTTTGCAAGAACCTCCAACCACATTCACCAACAAAGAAACCATATCGAAGAAATTTTGTACTTCAGAAATGTCCTTTGCAACTGCAATAACAACCAATTGAAGTTGGTGAGCAAAAAAATGCACATAATATGCTGAGTTATTTTCTCTTGAAATCAGTGCTCTCAGTCCATTGAATTCACCCCTCATATTTCCTGCTCTATCATAGCCTTGTCCTCTCACCTTTTTTAAGCTCAATCTATACTTAGCAAATAACGAATCAATACCAGCTTTTAGAATTAAAGAACATGTATCTTTAACATGGATAAGACCAACAAATCTCTCTTTGATTATACCATGTTTATCAACAAAACGAAGAACAATTGCCATCTGCTCTTTTTTAGAAACATCAGCCGATTCATCCACTAGCAAAGCAAACACATCATGATCAATCTCTTCAATGATAGAGTTAACCACTTCTTCTGAGAAGCAATTAACAATATCTTTTTGAAATGGAGGAGATACCATTTGATTATTTTCAAGAGCATTCTTCAGCACAACCTTATTCACAACTTCATTTTCTTTAGCATCATGCTTTATCACTCTAAAAAATTTCCTTGGTTGATGGAATCTTCTGACTCATCATGACCACGAAACGACAATCCTTGTCTCAACAAGTATCTAGAAGCATGGAGAGAAGCATTCAAACGAACACGATACGCATTCTTTACCACATCGTCTTGCTTATGTAGAGCATGCACAATAGACTGGCTTTGATTCATCAAATCTTCACATTTTTTAACAGTAATGTTATGAAAACTGTTAGGCGTTTCACCTACATGCTCACGTAGAGTCTCAGACTTATTTCAATAAGAAAAACCTTCTGTCACAAATGCATAATTCCCACCTTTTTTTTGGTATGCCATCTCTAAATAAGTAACAACATAAGCAAAAGGCTTTGTTCGCTGATATGTTGTACTCTAACCAATTACCATACTTATTAAACCAAGCTGCATTGAATCGTCTTAATGCATTTCCAATTCTTTTATGGGGAAAACTATGACCATAAGGTTGACATGGACCTCTAGCTAAATACTTACGTCTTACCTCGTCTCTTTGGTTTGGATGATAATCTGCTATTCTTTTTCTTTTAGCAGGATCCCATGGTAAATCATCCAAACTATCTTCAGAACTTGAAGCAGATATTCTTTTATAATATCGCTCCATTGTTTAATCTGAAATTATTTTATCAAATAAGCAAAAATCAAACAAAAATCATTTATGTGATTCATATATAATCATACAAGCTTCCATGCTTCATCGTGGGTCTATATGATAGCACAATGAGCACATGGTCATTAACGGTTATAATTTTAGTGAAACGTGCTTATAAAATTCATGGCTTCTCTTCAATCTTAACAATGGTGTATCATCCGAAAGGATTAAAATCCCCAAATATTATAGACAAACAATATTATTATTGAAATAAACTACAAATCGATTTCCTTGCATCGATCAAATCATCCAACTAATTTATATAATTTTTGTATGAGATTTAATAACTACATACCTTCAATCAAATTAATTCTTCCGTTGAGTAGTATTAGAACCACAAATCAATCTAACTTTTTGATCTCGATTTTCCTTTGAGAATTAGTGATGAAGAAGAACACGACGACAATATTAGAAATTAGGAGAAAAAATCCCTAATCGTAATCTTTTTAATCATTTAGAATATTTGCCTTATTTTTTTAATTCTTTTTACTAATTGGATATAGATTTCCAAAAAAAAAGTCATTGGGCTTTCAATTTGGTGGACTTTTAACTTTTCTAAAGATGTATTTTTGGGTTAAAAAATGATGTATCAAAATAAAAAAAGAATAAAAGGGGCATAAAATAATTTATCAAGAGGGGCATATTTTAAAATCTTTATAAAATAACACTATATTTTAAAGTTTTAGGGGTGGCAATTGCCCCACCCATTAACAAACCACCTCCGCCCCTGCTTGGAACCAAGAATCCTTGCCTTGTTAAAATTTAAGTGGGAAAATCCTTTGGGACAAAACCGCAGTTAGGAAAAAGAGTACAAGTCTCCATGGTTAAGAGGATGATCATTCCCGAATTGTTGTAAACCCAAGTCTTGGATAGATGGACTCACAAGTCTTCTTGCTTGTTGTCTTGGTGAATATGTCCGCCAATTGGTCTTCGCTACTAGTGTAGCATGACAAGATCACTCCTTGTTCAACCATTTGTCTAACCTTATGACAAATCAACTCCAATGTATTTTTTCCTCTCATGAAACACCGAGTTTGAAGTTATGTGGATAGCAGCTTGATTATCAAAATGCATTGTAATTTGTGATAATGACTCAATGCCTAAGTCTTTTTTGAGAAGATTCTTGATCCAGACTAGCTCATCGGTGAGCTTCCTCATTGATATATATTCGGCCTCGACACTAGAACATGGCACCACCTTTTACTTCTTGCTCTTCCAAGTAACCAAGTTTCATCCAATGAATGTGCAATAGCCGGTAGTAGATCTCCTGTCATTCCTATCAACAGCCCAATCCGCATCACAATAACCTATTATCTCGGTGTTCTTGTTGCATCCCATCCGTACTCCTCATTTGGAGGTTCCACTCAAGTAGCTAAGAATCCTTTTCACCATGTTCCAATGGTGTATCTTTGGTGTTTGCATATGTTGGCTCACTTGATTCACAGCAAAGCAAATATCCGGTCTTATAATGGTAAGGTAGATAATTTTTCCAACCATTCTTCTATATAGCTTTGCATCTTCGAATGGCTCATCCTCAAACTCCCCCTCACGTAATGTCTTGTATCCATCTTCAAGGAGTGTCTTGGCTATTCTCCCTTCAAGCTTACCTATCTCACTCAACATATCAAGTGTGTACTTCCTTTGAGGTAGAAAAAACCTCTCTTTAGATCAGCATACTTCTATTCCTAGGAAGTAGTTTAGCTCATCCAAATTTTTAATATCAAAAATAGATTTGAGGAATATCTTTGTGGCTTGTACACCTTCCTTGTCAACATAGACAAGAAAGACTACTATACCGTTTGGACTAGAAAGGGTGAAGAGTATATGATTCGCCTCTGCTTTTCTAAAGCCTCTCCCATTGAGTGTGGTGCTTAGCTTGTGGTACCATGCTCTTTGTGATTGCTTGAGTTCATAGATAACCTTCTTCAATCTCAATACACTTCTGGGTTTGACAATGTGTTATAAGCCCAAAGGAGGATGATATACACTTCATCTTCTATCCCTCCTTGTAGAAATACATTCTTGACATCCATTTGCCATAAATCCAACTCTAAGTTGGTTGTAATTGAGAAAATAATCAGAATGGTATGTAGCTTGGCCACAGGTGAAAATGTATCAATGTAATCTTCTTCATAGACTTGAGTGAATCCTCTTGCTACTAGCCTTGCTTTATGCCTTTCAATCTCCTGTCACTATTGTACTTGATTGTGAAGACCCATTTGCTTGACACGGCTTTCTTTCCCTTGGGTAGCTCGGGTTCAAATCAAGTTTCATTCACCTCCATGGTATTGTGCTCATTACTCACTGCATCTCTCCAAACCTTATGTTCTTTGGCCTCTTCATAAGTCTTTGGTATGTATCCTTCATCCAATTTATCCATGAAGACTTGATACTCTTGAGGATACACGACTAGAGAACAAGTAACTTGAATAGGATGAGCCACGACCTCATGCTTGTAATACACCCTTGTGTCTACTCACTTTGATGGTTTTCTTATCCTTGTGCTTCTCCTTAGGGGTAGAACCTCTTCAACATCTTCTTGGGCTTCTTCTTGAACCAATGTTTCGAACCCTTCTTTTTCTTGAACCAAAACTAATTCGTCTTGTTCTTGAGCTTGTTCGAACCCTTCGTGAACTACTTCTTAATCATGACTATATGAACTTTCGGTTCTTCTTGATTTCCCCCCTCATGATCAAGAGGAGTATTCCCTTGTGGTTGAGCTTCGGGTTTCTTCTTGAGATTGAGACCACTAATTCCGAGATTCTCCAAGATGATCTTGAGATTATTTGCTATATCCAAGGGGTTTCTTGAAAGATCCTTCAATTGTTCCCAATTTTTCTCTACAAAGTATCTCTTTGATTCCATGAAATTAACATCCCTTGAGACTAAACCTTCTTGATTTTTTATCATAGAATTTGTAGCCTTTTTGTGTAGAGGAATACCCAATGAACATCGCTTTTTGTGCTTAGCTACTAGCTTGTTCCTTAATTCTACGGGTACTAGCACAAAACATACACAACCAAACAAGGTAAATGGTTAATGGATGGTTTTATTTTGTTTAGTACCTCATATGGTGAGATTTCTTGGAGGATTTTGGTGGGGATCTGGTTGATAATATAACACGAGGTTACAAGGACATCTCCCCAAAACCTCTTTGGCACGTTGGTGTGAAACATCGTTGTTCTCGCCACATCCATCAAGTGTCTATTTTTCCTTTCGGCCACTCCATTTTGTTGAGGTGTGTGTGGGCAACTTGTTTAATGGATGATGCCATGTTTTAATAGATGTGATTTGAAAGAATTGCTCATGTATTCTCTACCACTGTCAGATCTAAGGATTTTTATCTTGGCATTAAAATGGTTAATCACATAATTTTGAAAATTCACGAAAGCTTCTAGCACCCTATCCTTTGATGGCATCAATGTTAACCAATTGTTCTTTGATTTATCATCAATGAATATGACAAAATATTTATGATTTTCCCTACATAAGCATAGTACTGTCCAAACATCGAAATGAATGAGATCAAAGCAACTTTCATAAATAGTTAAAGACTTTGAAAACACGGATCTACAATGCTTTCCCATAATACAAGCTTCACATTCATGACATTGAAGAGATGCATTAGGTAATAAAAGCTTTAAGGCACGAGGATGAGGATGTCCTAATCTATCATGCAACAAAATGCTACTGCTAGAAGGCGCGAATGATTTAACTGCACTAGATAAGTCGGAGAGCGGCTTATAATCTTTAAGCACGTACAACCCATCCTTGGTTGTTCCCTTGCCGAATACCTTATTTGTCTTCAAATCTTGAAAATGGACATCATCATGACTGAAAATAACATTACAATTAAGGTCATTTGTGACCTTACTAACCGATAATAAGTTGGATGTAAAGCTAGGAAAGTATAAGGCTTTAGATTTTCTACCAAACAACCTAAGCATTCCTTCACCTCTAATGGGAACTCCATGAACATTAGCAACCACTACACTTTCTAGAGCCAGTATAATATCTCTAATCAAGCTAGAATCAGTAATCATATGGTGTGAAGCTCTGGAATCAACTATTAGAGGTTTAGTACTATTGGAAGAAAGATAGGTTTTACCAAATAATTTATCATTGTTACCTTTGATGGCTTTGATAAGTGCATCAAGATCGGATTTCTTGATCATTTCTACTTGTGCATTTATCATGGAAGCCGCCATTGCCTTAAACTCCTCTTCCTTGGCTTGAGAAGAAGAGCTAGTCGCCGTGTTCGCCATAGCTTGAGAAGAATAATTTGCCCTTTTAGGTTTGTAGCCATTTCCCTTGGGCCTTAAATGAGGGTTAAGGAGCCAACATCCTTATTTGGTGTGATCATTCCTCTTGCAATGCGCACACTTTTTGAAACCATAGCCATTGTCTTGGATTTCCCTCTTGTGGCCTCCTTGTGGTTGAAAGTACCCTTTGTTAGTCATCACCAATTCTCCTTTGCCTCCAAATAACCCAAAAGAGCCTTATTCCTTTTGAATTTGAGCACAAACCTCATCAAGAGTTGGAAATTTATCGGCTCTCAAGATGTGCTTGATTAGATCTTTGTAGGAGGAGCTCAAAGTCAAGAGGAGGCCAAAGACCTTGTCTTGTTCACGCCTCTCATTGAGAATAATAGGATCCATGGTATTTGGTCTAAGCATCTCTAGCTCGGCCCAAAGAGATCTAAACTTGTCAAAATGTTGAGTGAAGTCCATTCCTTCTTGGTTAAGGTTATTGATGGCTCTCTTCACTTCAAACATCCGGCTAATGTTGGAGACATTCTATAAACCTTCTTGAGAGTATCCCATAGCTCTTTAGCACTTTCACAATAAGAGTATGCTTCAAGATTGGATGCATCTATGACATTTTGAATGATTGACAAAACATATTGATTTTCTTGGACCTATTTTGTCGAGTCCATAGTGACCATTTCTTGGCCACCTTCTTCTTCTTGAGTTGGTGGCTTTGGAGCTTCATCTTTTTCAACATGCTTCCAAAGTTCTCTTCCACTCAATGCCGCTTTGGTTAACCTTGACCAAAGAAGGTAATTTGGTCCCTTTAATACCACGAGAATAGCTATTATCTTTGAGCTTTCCATTCTTTTTTAAATGAGTAAGAGATCTAGAAACGTAAGAGGAGAAACTAAGAGAAATACTCTTGGGTAAAACCCAGATTTTTAAGAGATGAAATTTGCGGAAATATGGATAGGATTTGAAGAATTTGAGAGAATATGAGCTCAAGGCTCTGATACCATGTTAGAATTTAGAAGGATTTAGTATTTAAGATTGAAGAATATGAAGAACATAAATAACATTGTTGGAGAGAGAGAGAGAGAGAGAGAGAGAAAGAGAGAGAGAGAGAGAGAGAGAGAGAGTTTGAAATAGAGAAAGAATTACAAGGAAAGAATATTGTATTCCTTGATTCTTTTGAAAACTACAAGATGTGGTTCTTAAATAGTACAAAATAATGAATGTGAAGTTGGAGACAGCTCATTGCCACATTCCTTGACAGTGACATGAATCACTTCTTTATTTGCTTCCTTCATTTTGGTTCCAACGGCTATATAGTCCGACTATTTCAGTGTAGTTTGACTATCTCCATATAAACAGACTATTTCAGTGTAGTTTCAGAACTTGATTTCTCAATATATGTATGATCCTCAATCTCGAATCTTGATGAATATAGAGAATCCCTCGAGCAATTCCATTAATAATGTTCATTCTTTTCCTCCAATCAAGTTCTTTACTTCTGGTCTCATCTTTATTAATTAAAAACTTTACGGTCATTACATGAAAAATCAGCTATAACAAGATCATGAGGTTTGAGTTTGTAAAGAATGATACCGAAGATGAAGAAGTCTAAGCTTTTATTAGGCATATACTCATAGATCAACATACATTCTTCTCCTTGTGTGCAACATCCCAATAGCCTCACGAGGTTAAGATGTTGAAGTTTCGCGATTAGTTTCACTTCGTTCTTGAATTCTTCCACTCCTTGTCCTGAGTTAGTACACAGTCTCTTCACTGCGATCTCTTGTCCTCCCACTAACATACCCTACAATACAAGAAAATAAACTATGATATAATAAAGAATTATAAAAGAAGAATGTGGTGTATACGTTATATAACAGACCTTGTAAACTAGTCCAAACCCTCCTCTTCCTAGAAAGTTTATGTGTGAGAATTCATCGATGGCTATAGAAATCGTTTTGATGTCAAGAAGACAAGTCCATGTCCTCTTCTCAAATTTGTTTTCTCAAAGGAAAAGTAAACCGAAGATGATGCCGAAATAAAAGAAACACAAGTATCAAGGGGATTTTGGTGAACAAACACGACGCTAAAATATAACACTAACGATATACGTTCGTAGGGAACACGACGCCGGAAAAAAAATCTCACACGAAGATGTAGATAAGAGAAGACAAAACCGAAAAAAAAAAAGAAAAAACCTTAACCCACCTGGTATATTCAGAGGCATTCTATGTCAAGAATTGATAGGTGATCTAAGAGGTATAGCAACCCACATCAAATACAAAGGACCCTACACATACTCGAGCGGAATATGGAAACGCCGATTTTCCGAGAGAGAGAACACATATCGCCCATCTGCCATTAACAAAACAGAAACAATTTCGTAGATCGTCACCAAACCAATGATGTTGCTAGATTGGACATAAAAAAATTGTTCACCAGTCATACTCGATCTAACCACATCTAAAAGAGCACAAAGAATGAGGAACCAATGTTGTACAAAGGAGGAGGATCATCGATATATATATATATACACACACGAAAGCAATATATTAGGGTTTAGTGTTACTAATGGCATCAAAGAGTAAATATGAATTTTGGAGGGTTTATGGAGGCACATATCGACCTAAAAAACTGGAAATAAATTCAATGGTGAAAGAGGATGTCGAAATCTACCGAGAGATAAAATCGCGACACGTAAGCTTTTTTTAAAAAAAATCGCCGGAAAAAAACATTGAGAAAAATCTGTGGGAAGCTTAGGAAACGACACGTCACCGAAACATAATTAGGCAATCGACACGTAAGATTTTCACTTCTCTTTTAATACTTGTATAGAAGATTTTTTTCTCCGAATATATCGTTTTTCGAAGGGAGAGAAAAGATTTAATTTAATATATACATTTTTTCAAATATATCGTTTCCTGATTTTTGCGCTTAATTTTTCAATTAATTTGATATTTTTCTCCCTAATATATGGTTTCTACCGTGAGTGAAAGTTTCTGATATAATTTAAACAAAAAAAAAAAAGTGAGGTTCAAGATATTCTTTGTTTTAGCAATATCTTCATTGAGCAAGTTCACGAATTTAGTAATTTATTTAACTTACAATGAGAATGATGAATTTTGTATAGTTTTAATCCAATTTGGAGTTTTTGTCCTTTTAGAGTTAGTTAATTGATAGAGATTTTTGGTCAAATGATATTGATCTGATTGCATAAAGAATAAATAATTAAATTCATATAAAAAAAAATATCGTCACAATTGTAAAATATGTTTCTAGTTATTGAAAAATGCAAAAGAGAAGTAATTGACGATTTGATTTTCATTGTCCGAAGCATTACCTAACAAGTAAGTTAAGTAAGACCTAAAACAGTGGAATGCCTTTTTGTTTGCTTCGAATTGTAGAAAGTGTGAAAGAGGAACTTCAAAATTAGGTGGTATGACGAAAGCTTACTCTAATATTCCTGACTTAAGTTAAATACAATTCAACTTTGAAGATATAATTTACTTCATTTGCCCCCAAAAAAGAAAGATATAATTTACTTCTCTTTCTGAAAACAATAATTTTTTAGTGTTTTTATATAAGAAACAATTTATATATTCAGTTATAAATTGTCTCCTATCCCAAACGATTGGAAGTGGGAGTTCGAAGGATTGATCATTCTCAAAAACATGATTTACTAATTACTCGTTTCTGATTGGAAAAGAACCAAAGTTGTGCCTTTTGATTTATTTTGGGAACAATCTTTTTGTTTTGACTCCAAAGTAATATACGCAACATTAAAGTTGAGTTGTAGTTAACGTTATAATTTAAAATAACTTGCAGTAAAAATTAGACTGCGAAAACTAGCTAAAAACCGCATAATTGTGTAGTAAAAATAAAATTTATCAGTTTTATCAAATCAACAAACTGATATTTTTTGACACAAAAAGTTATTCTATTACTCAAACTTGAGGTGGTGCAGCAAGCCACACCGAAATAGAACAACCAACGAGCGAGAAAATAGCAAAATGAAGTCTAACTAGACGAGCTAACAAGTCTGCTCTTGAATTTGAACTTTGTGGAATATAAGATAACTTAAAAAGTGGGAAGATATTCCTCTCTCTCTCGAAATCTTGTAGCTCCGTCGCAAATTCTGGTCATTTTGTAGGATTAGCTATCATATGAATGACATCTTGACAATCAGTGCCAAACTCCTGAACCGCTGAATGAGTCGTCATGTTTTGCATCGTCCAAATCAAAGCTTCGGCCTCAGAGTGGAAGAGCGATATCCATCGAAACTGATTGCGAGAACCCATCCAAGTACATTCACCATTCTCTCCAAATAAAGACCACCCCATATTACTGTGTATACAAACTGATATCTTTTATAAAGTGGAAGTTAACATAAATATTAGTAATAATTAAATTAAATATATTTATAACAATATTATGAAAAAATAATATTAATTTTAAGATAACAAACTAAAAAGTTCATATGAGTTGTAAAAAAATAATGACCTACATTCCATATCATATTTCAGTCTCATCACATATATTATTTATATTTCTCGAATATTTGTTCAGACACAAATGAAGATATAGAAAATATGTCGATGGAATATAACTTACAGGTAGTAATAAATTTTATACTTCCAACCTGATATAAAGATTTCAGGGATATAATTTAAGTTAACATTTCATATTTTGGTGATTCATGCTTTCGAGAAAGAGACAATGTTTTTTGAGGAATTAGGTAGCATAACCACACAAAAAAAACATATATTTAGCTTAATGGTTATAAAAAAAAGTGTATAATGTGTATAAATATCATCATATCTTTGGACACATTTGCTTTATTTTTTATTTTTAATAACAATACACGTCACATAGTTTGTCTGCAGCAAATAGGCAACAAATAGTCAGACTATTTCTTGTGTATCATAGTATTTTTATCAAATGTCAAATTGATAAAAAAAAAAAAAAGGAATTAGGTCTCATAACCATAAAAAACTCATAATTAACTAAATGGTCATCCCAAAAAAAGAGTGTGTATAATGTATATAAATGCATTTTATTCATGAGTCCACTTGTTTTATTTTTTTATTTTAATAATAACAAAGATCACATAGTCTGTCTGTAACGGCTAGATTACAAATAGTCTGACTATTTTTTTCGTATCATAATATTTTTTTTCATTTAGTTTTTTTTAAAAATTAAATACCTATTCCTAAAACTTTGTTTTGTGATATTTTTTTTGCATATCATGTTATTTTTTCATTCTCATTTGAATTTTTTTCTTATTATATATCCCTCCCTAAATTTTTTTCTATGTATATTAAGCTTTTTTCTTTTTTTCTTGATATTTGTCTATGTAATAGTTATAAATTGATAAATTTTTATTTTTGCCCCCCCCCCCTTTGATAATTGGTTATTTGTGCAATTTATAGGCACGCAAAAAATAGTTCGACTACAAAAAATAGTCTCTCGCCATATTGTTTATCATTATTTGCGACTATTTGCAAAATATATATTTGTTTTGAAAAATTCAAAATACGTTAAATAGAGAAAAAAATCTACATTTTTGTGTAATTACAATTTTGCTTCAATATATGTATAAATCTATAAATCTATTTAAAGTTTAATGGGATAAAGATATTTAAAAAAAAACAACAAAAATAGGGACAAAATAGAAAAATTGTCCCTTAAATTCTTTTTGTTTTTAAATGAAAAATATGGAATGACAATATTCTTAAATATTGTTTTTTTTTTTTTGCTATTACACAAATCTACCCTAAAAAAAAATGCATAATGTAGTTAACAAAAAGATTGCAAAATGTAGGATCAAATTATTTGATTTGACCACGATGGCTAAACAGATTAGATAGTTGGGCAGTCACTCGATTATTTGTCTTCATATAGGTCTTTTAATTAATAATCTCTTGTAGTGGAATTATTTCAAGAATTGTTCATAACTCTTTTTGACTTTGATTAAAAAATAGGTAGTTTTTTGGCAGCTAAACAATAGGGCAGCTTGTCACACTATACTATCCGCTTCTAAGTTATAAATAAAAGTCGGCCTTTCAAATTAGGGTTAGGTGAGCTACAAAAACTTTATTTAAAAGAAACCAAACGAATTCTTTGTATTTAATTGGTGGTACTACATGTTGGAATAATAACAAACAAAATTATCTTCAAAGTGATCATAATGTAAATCCAACATATTTAATTTGATTTACTCGGAATTTCCAATACATTGATTTTTTTAGATTTATCCTGTAAATGTTTGGTAGATTTAATGAAAGTATGTTATTTATTAACTACACTGAAATTAATACACAGAGTAACACCAACTTTTATGTTCTAAGTCTTGACATTCTTAACAAAATACTCCATCTATTTCATTATAATTCATGTTTAAAGATTTTTACACAGTACAATAAACTAAAATTTTCCATACAATTTATCTCGTTTACATAAATAACAGCATTAATTAAAACTATATCAACCAATGAAAAAGTAGACCGATTTGATTGGTTAAAAGATTCAAATAGTTTTAAATTTTTGTATCAAAACTTGAAAACATCACTTATATTGAAACAAAATAATCTCCCTTAAATTTCAGTTAAAATGAAACGAAAGGAGTATAAGATATAAATCTTGTCGATAATACCCGACAAATACTATTTTCTTTTATTTTAAATTAACAGATTTTAAAAATTTGAAATTCAAGGAAGATTATATATAGAAGAAAATATTTAACATTAATAAAATTAAATCCTAATCTAATTTCCGGTCTGGAATCAACAAAAATATGTTAAAAAGCCTCAATTCTTCCATATTAAACAACATTCTAATATTGTGACAAAAAAAACAACATTCTAATAATTAATGGACTTTGATTATTTTTGTTTTTTTGAATATGGATTTGGAGCTGAACTTATGTTTTGGCTTTCTTTCAATATAGTTCTATATGTTGAACAAAAAAAACATTCTAATAATCTAATGGACTTTGATTTTTTTTAAAATGTATATATATATAAAAGGAGATAAATATTGATGGCAGTTTAATAAGGAGTAAATCTAAAAACCTTATACATTTTAAAAACATAAATTCCCATGTGTCTAAAAAAGATGAAACGGTGGCGTTTTACTGCGACAAAGAAGGCGATAACTTTCTCCGATGTTAAGTGTGATTTGTTGACGCCGGCGGCGTTTGAATGTTCTTGCCCTCGTCGCCTTCAAGCGGCTGAGAGTCTTTTTACCGGTGCGCTAGCGATTTCTCAGGAGATATGCCCACGTTCCGAAGTTTCTCCCACGATTGGTTCTGTTAACCGTCGTGAAGCAATTGATCTTGCAATCGCCCTCTTTATTGTTAAATATCAACTAAGCCCTAGATAAAATGAGATCCTCGTTCTACTTCCTTTCTCGATTTCTCTCTTTCTGATTCGAATGTTCAGATCCTTCATAATGGCTCACAACTTTCGGCGAGGATTTGATGCTCTAGATTTGGGGATTAATGAAGAACCGGTGGTCTTACCCACCGAGGCGGTCATGCAAGCCGCCGGTGAGAATCGGTTTGTGATTATAAGCAGACTTATGATGCCAAGAAGACAAAATATCATATCTATCATCGCCAACCTTCCTCGGCACTGGGGACTGGCGGGGATTGTCTTTGGTCGGATAATGGAAGGTCGGAGGTTCCGGTTTATCTTCCCATCCGAGGAGTCAATGAATGTTGTCTTACGCCGAGGTCCATGATCTTTCGCGGACCAAATGCTCATCATGGAGCGATGGTACCCTCTACTAAATCCATTGGAGCTTTTCTTCATACCATTTTGGGTAAAAATCCGTGGCATTCCTCTGCAATTTCTTAATCGAGAAGTCATAGCTTTGATCGGGAGAGCGATTGGTCAACTACTATAAGTTGATTATGATCTAATATTGGCGGTGTGTGTGGAGTTTGCCCGGGTCCTCATCGATTGGGATGTGCGAGAACCACTATGTTTTCGCCGCTATTTCCAGTTCCTACCAGGGGTTAATACCCTTCTCTACCTGAGTTATGAGAGGCTGAGAGGCATGTGCTTGACCTACGGAATGCTCACTCACGATGATGGAGCTTGTCTGCTCCCTAACGGACCTCCTCCACCTGATGGTCCGGAGATGGATGATGATGATGATCAAGAACAAAATGAGATGCACCAAGACAATGTCAATGCTCCGCTACGTGAGGTTAATTATCCGCTGAGATTTGGTGGACATGTTGTGCATCAACTTCCTAATGGCTTTCATCATCCACCTCCTCCTATAGAAACTTTGCCTCTATTGGATTTTATCCCTTTGGCCATTATGCCGCCAGAACTAATGCTTGTTGATGCTACTGGTGGTATCCTATCTAAACCTGGAAGTCCTGAAGCTGGTGTTCAAGTGGAAGACACAAGGGCTGAACCGATTTTAGGTAACTTTTTGACTATAGTTTCTGATGATTCTGGTTTGGTGCCACAGAATGTTATAGCTCAACCGAAAAATGTTGTTCATGATCAATCAATCGCACCTCATGCTTTATCATATGTGGAGGCACGGGGAAAGAGTATACAAGATGATGTTGATGATGATATGGAGGATGCGATGGGCTACTACAATATGTATGCTAAGACTGAAGGAGATAGCGAACGTGACTCTCGCAAGCGAAAGTTCATTGAGTCCATATTAGCAGAGAAGCAACGGCGCAAGAAGTGGTTGGAGAAGGGAGAAGGCAGTGGTGCAAACAGAGATGATGATGATGATGATGATGATGATATGAGCGATGGTTTGGTGGGCCAGAACCCACCATCTTCATCATGAATGCTCTGGTTTGAAACTGTCAAGGGATAAACGTACCCTTGATAGTTCGACACCTTAAGGAGTTACGCGCAAAGTACCTCCTGGATATTATATGTCTACTGGAAATGAAGCAAGATGATGACTGTACTCGTGACTTGAGCTGTGATGTTGGATACGAACACTACTTCACGGTCCCTCCTCAAGGTCTAAGTGGCAGAATAGTTTTATTATGGAAATCTACTTGTACTATTTCTATTATTTCGGCTTCTGCAAATCTTGTACATGTTGTTTCAACTATCAATGGGAACTCTTTCAACTATTCATTCGTGTATGGACATCCCGAACCAAGTTTACGAGATCATTTATGGGAAACACTTGAGAGAATAGCCATTGAACAAACTGAGCCTTGGTTACTAAGTGGCGATTTTAATGAAATAAAATCAAATCAAGAGAAAAAAGGAGGCCCAATGAGAGCTGAATATACTTTCACAAGCTTTCGTAGAATGATTGCCGTGTGTGATCTTCATGGCTTAAAAAGCTTAGGTGACAAATTTACTTGAGTGGGTCAAAGACATAACCACAAAGTGAGATGTTACCTCGACCGAGCCATGGCTAACACACAATGGATGCTTCAATACCCTTCGGCTATGGTAGAGTTCTTACCGTTTGAGGGGTCAGATCATAGACCGTTACTCATCTCACTCCAACCACAACAGGTCAACCGCAGAAAGCAATTTCACTATGATGACAACTTATGGCAAAATCAAGAATTTAGAGACGAAATCATCCACAAATGGGGAAGACATCAGGCCTCTGACAACGACTTGGGAGCTAAAATCTTGAATATTCGAGGAGCCATATCCTCATGGAAAACACAACACAAATCTAATGCGTCTATAAGAATCCAGCTTCTGAAAAACGATTCAATGAGGCTTATGCTAATGATCAGTCAACAACAGTCGAAATTAGTTCTTTGAGGAAGGAACTCACACAAGCCTATAAAGATGAAGAACATTATTGGTTTTTAAAAAGTCGCAATAATTGGCTTAATCTCGGGGATAGGAACACAAAGTTTTTCTACATTGCAACGAAAGCCCGGTCATCTAAAAAATGTATCACAACTTTGGAGGATGGAAATGGAAATATATTTCGAGGGGATGATGAGATAGGCCAAGCCGCATATGACTACTTTTCCAACCTGTTCTCTAGTCTTGGCCCCTCAAATCAAGGTATGATTAATGCCTTCCAAGGCTTTCGGGGCAAGGTCACAAAGGATATGAATAGACAGCTCACAACGACAGTCTCAGAGAAAGAGATTAAAGATGTGGTATTTGACATAGGCGTTACTAAAGCTCCGGGTCCAGATGGTTTCACTGGCGCTTTTTTCCAGCAATTTTGGCCCCACATCAAAGATGATATAATACAAGCAGTTCGTAATTTCTTTAATGCACAGACGCTAGCGGTATCTCAAAACCATACTAACATATGTTTGATTCCGAAAAAGAGTTTACCCTCGACAATGAGTGATTTCCGGCCAACATCACTCTGCAATGTCAGCTAAAAAATTATCTCCAAGATTTCTGGTAAATCGACTTAAAACCCACCTCCCTTTACTTATAAGTGACAATCAAGCTGCTTTTATACCTGGAAGGAATATCATGGATAATATCATTATTGCACATGAAATTCTCCATTCTTTAAAGGCTAGGAAGCGATGGGCCAAATCCTATATGGCCATCAGAACTGATATTGCAAAAGCTTATGACAAGCTATAATGGTCTTTTCTTCAACGCACCATGGAATTCATGGGATTTAATGAGACATGGGTTAAGTGGATAATGAACTGTGTTGCCACAGTCTCTTTTTCAGTACTCAGCAATGGTACACCTCGAGGAGACATAAAACCAGGAAGAGGAATCAAACAAGGAGACCCACTTTCGCCATACCTGTTCATATTATGCTATGAAGTATTCATTCATATGCTATCAAGAACGGTGGAACAAAAGAAACTAAAAGGAATCAAGATTAGTAATACAAGTCCAACTATTACTAATTTGATGTTTGCTGATGATGCTCTCTTTTTCTGCCATGCCCATCCACGATCATGTAAAGCGATCCTACAAACATTAATGGAATATGAGGCTATATCAGGACAGACAGTGAATCATCATAAATCGACCATCACTTTCGGCTCAAAAATCAGCGATACAAATAAAACTAGATTGTGATGTATCCGTAACATACATAATGACGGAGGTAATGGAAAGTATCTTGGATTACTAAAACAAGTAGGACGGAAGAAAAAAGACATTTTCAGGTTTATCATTGAGAAAATCCAACAAAGAACGAATCATTGGTCAAACAAATTTCTCTCGGAAGGGGGCAAGGAAATATTATTGAAGACGATCGCATTAGCTCTCCCGGATTACACTATGAATTGCTTTAAACTATCAAAAGGAATTTGTGATGAAATTGAAGCTAAATTGACAAAGTTCTGGTGGCGAAAGAATCCGAAAACAAAAGGTTTGCATTGGTTCGCTTGGAACCGATTAGGAATCCCAAAGAAAGTAGGAGGACTTGGGTTTAGAGACATAGAAAATTTCAATCTAGCATTGCTCGGAAATTTTTTTTGGCAGTTTCTAGATATACCCAATAGCTTAGTAGTTAGAACACTCAAATGTAGATATTTTCCCGATTGACACATTTTACAAGCCGACTCAGGAAGAAAATTGTCATTCATTTGGAGATCCCTCTTGGAAGGATGTGAACTTGTAAAAAAAGGAATGAGGGTAATCATTGGAGATGGCTTGTGTACATCGATATGGGATCATAACTGGCTACCAACAAAACCACCACGACCCCCTCGACAACTACATGGACCGATTGGTCAAGCTACTGTTGTGAAAGATTTAATGATAGAACATAATCGGGAATGGGACAGTGCCAAACTACAAGCTTTCATTCACCTGGATGACATTGAGCTTAGTAAATCGCTACAGCTAAGCTCGCACTCATCTATGGATATGATGGGATGGGACTATACGTTGCAAGGTATCTATACGGTCAAATCAGCCTATTATTTGGCAACACATTTAGCCGCGCATTTGTCACTTACACCACCATCGGGCAGACCGGACCTTAAGCAATCTGTGTGGAAATTTGACACAACACCAAAGTTAAAACACTTCCTATGGAAGATGCTATCAAGCACTCTTCCCGTGGATAAAACCCTGAGATATCGACATATAACTATGGATTCGGTATGCAAAAGGTGTTGCCAAGAAGAAGAATCCATTTCTTCTTTTCTTGTCAATATTCACAAGCTATATAGAAATGAGTACAAGTAAGTGATCGAACCATCCTAGATATAACCGGTACTTTTGAAGATAAATTTCAGAGAGTAGTGGAAATCCATAAAAATGATGCGCTATCACCATTAATGATGTCGATCCCTATATGGACTCTATGGAGAATATGGAAAAGCTGAAATATATTAATCTTTCAAAAACAACGCAATCATTGGTTCAATGATGTCACGCATGTGTTAAGAGATTCGGAAGAGTGGATCACAAATAAGAAAATCAATCTCACATCACCACGATCCGGGTCTTGCAACCAACACTCACTTTGGAAGAAACCAAACGAGGGTTTTGTAAAGTGTAATATTGATGTGAACTTCAGGAAGTATGAACCATCTAAGGCCGGATGGGTTGTAAGAGATGATCAGGGGAGGTATTTGTTCTCAGCTCATGTTATTGGAAAGATGTGTAATGACCCGATGGAAGCAGAATTACAGACTATCCTAATGGCTATGCAACATCTATGAATTAAAGGAGTTACAAAAGTCATACTGAAAGGGGATAACACGAAAGTCGTCCAAATTTTACAAGGGAAGGATTCGTGTTTCTCTCACAACAATTTGATTCAGGAAGTCAAACACTAGATGACTTTGATTTCTGAAATTTCTGTAAGGTGGGAACAACGTAAAGCAAATGCAGTGGCAGATAACCTAACAAAAATGACATTCCCAAATAATGTTTCTTTTGAACATTTCTATTACCTACCTCTATGTATATCTCTAAACATTTTCAAGGATCACAATTAATCAATAAAGGCATGTTATAAAAAAAAATATAAGAAAAATATGAAAAAGTAAGTGTATTGTTTCATTGTAAAGTAATTATATTCTTTAAATACATAATAACGGACGTGAGAGAAAGAGAGTCGCGAGCGACCAGGTCATAGTCGTCTTCACGTTTTGTAATTCACGTTTCCTCTCTCAGTTTCTTCGTCTCCTTCCTCCAGGAAGACTTCATATACTTTCTCTCTCTCTCTCTTCTCTCTTACGTTTTTCATCGTCACGAGTTTCTCTCAAACTCGTTTAATAAACATCTCGCGTTTCCCATTACAACCTTAACGTTTTCCTCTGTTTCTCGTCTTCTCACAATTTTCAGGTGACCAAATCTCTCTCTGTTTTGTCTCTTAAATCAGATTTTATTTCTCTGGTGAATTATCAGTCTGATTTTTATTGATCAATTTTCTCGATAGGTTTTTCTCTTTTTTTTTTCTTTCTACTGATTACTACTGTTTTTGATATATCCCGAATTGGAACAAAATGTTCGGCCGAAATTGATCGGAACTTTAGTTTGTTGACTCTGTCTTGCCCTTTTTGTTTTGGTTTTACTCTGTTCTGTTCTTTCTCTGTAAAGCCTTTTGACCAAGTGTTTTTTTAACAAACATAAGACATATTATCAGATGAACATGACATGTTTTTTTAAAGGGCTTCATCTTTTTGTTGATTTAGGTCCCACTTGCAACCTATATTATTATTATAATGTATGCAGAAATTTGGAAGTTCTGACCTGTATGCATGCTTCTGTTAACAATCAAATTTTATATATTTGTTTTGTAACATGAACTTCATTGCTAGCTACTGACTTTTGTGGGATTCTTTTTTAGGATTCTCAAAGTCTGTGTTTGAGAAGCAGAACAATTTGAAAGCCTTTCAATGCTAAGTTTGTCTGGGATCAGAAGTCAACGAAGAAACTCAAGACCTTTGCCTCTAGGAGGTAAAGAGTTTTATTACTCCAACAAATTGTGTTCTTGACTATAATCATATTACTTTTTGGATTCTGATACAGATATGGATTACTTAGAACCTAAAACAAAGAGCAATCTCATGGGAAAACTTCTATTAGTAGCTTCCCTTGTGATCTTAGCCATTATTGTCATCAACCAAGCTTCGAATTTCACATCCCCAAGCGTGGTATCTCCATCATCTCTTACTTAATAAGCTTTAACAAATCTTTTACATTTTACTTCATTAGCGGTTTTGTTGAGTTTCCTTTTAGTTTTCGCAAAGAGAGCAAGGAGTGACTCATGTGTTAGTCACTGGCGGAGCTGGATATATCGGTTCACATGCTGCTTTAAGGCTGCTTCAAGATTCATACCGTGTAACCATTGTGGTAAACCAAAAGCATCTTTCTTGAATTATAAATTCCAAGCCTTTCAATGACTGTTTGCTTCAATACATTAATGAACTTTTGGTCTCTCAACAGGACAATCTTTCACGAGGAAACATTGGCGCGGTTAAGACTTTACAACGATTATTCCCACAAACTGGAAGACTTCAATTCATTTATGCTGACTTAGGAGATCCCATAGCTGTAAACCTTTTAAAACCTTTGATATTTTTCAGACTCTTTTTCACCTTATGAGGTATAAAAGTTTTGGTTTTATCCTTAACCGATGCAATTTCATTCAGGTGGAGAAAATCTTCTCAGAGAACGCTTTTGACGCTGTGATGCATTTTGCTGCAGTTGCATATGTTGGAGAAAGCACCCTTTATCCTCTAAAGTACAGTCTCCATCTTCTTTAGCTAGAAACATGCCTCCAAGATTTTTCTATGGTCTCATTGTTAGATGTTTGTGTGTTACAGATATTACCATAACATCACATCAAACACATTGGGAGTTCTTGAAGCTATGGCTAGACATAAAGTGAAGAAGTTGATATATTCTAGCACTTGTGCTACATATGGGGAGCCTGATAAAATGCCTATTACTGAAGATACTCCTCAAGTAAGTAACCTTTAAATTTCTCCTAAGATCAATCGATATAAACAGAAACCTTTTTGGCACTTGTTTGTAATGGAAAGTATCGAATCTAGGTCCCGATTAATCCTTATGGAAAAGCTAAAAAGATGGCAGAGGATATGATCTTGGATTTTTCCAAGAACTCTGACATGGCGGTTATGATCTTGAGGTTAGATTTCTCGAGAGTACTTTCTTGAGCCATTTTTTATTACTTTATGATCAGTGAACAAATATTCGTATGCTGATGAATATTATGAATCTGTAGATACTTCAATGTGATTGGTTCAGATCCAGGAGGTAGGTTAGGAGAAGCTCCAAGACCCGAGCTCCGTGAGCAAGGAAGGATATCGGGTGCTTGTTTTGATGCAGCTCGCGGTTTCATTCCTGGACTGCAAGTAAAATACACAGTTTCTTTTGCAAAAATCTGCTTGTTTTATAATTGCTTCTCTGAACAACCCTTAACTATAAGATATGGTATGTGATAGGTGAAAGGAACGGATTACAAAACATCGGATGGAACCTGTATTAGAGACTATATAGATGTTACAGACCTTGTGGATGCTCACGTTAAGGCTCTCGAGAAAGCTCAGCCTCGAAAAGTCGGTATCTACAATGTTGGAACTGGAAAAGGTCTTGACCTTAAATTTTTCACTACACTAGAACTCTTTTCCTTTCCTTCTTATAACAGAAAATTCCTAAGCCGAAATTAATCTACAGGCCCTCCAAATGATTCGTCTGATTACCATAATGTTTTAGTTTAAATTTTGAGATTAACCGCTTTGTGGTTTGGTCTTGAGCAGGAAGATCCGTGAGGGAATTTGTGGAAGCATGTAAGAAGGCAACCGGAGTTGAGATCAAAGTGGATTTCTTGCCCCGAAGACCGGGAGATTACGCAGAGGTTTATAGTGATCCGACCAAGATTCTGAGAGATTTGAATTGGACTGCTAGATTCACTAATCTTCAGGACAGTCTTCAAGTTGCTTGGAGGTGGCAAAAGATTCATCCTCATGGATACTCTTCTAATTGAAAACAGAGGAAACAACAAGTCAACACCTCTTGAAAGTTTTAAAATTTCATTTTTATGAATTTGGGAAAATGTTTTGAGGGCTCATTGGTTATATATTAGAGGACACATGGTGAGTGGTTTATGTACTTATTGGTGGAAGTTTTGATCATAGGCTTTGAGTGACGAATACGTTTGCACAAAGTTGGATCAACACAAGCAAGCAAAAGCATTTTGATTTTGTTTTAAACATTTGGTACAAGAACAGAAGGAAATGGCTTCGAGCTGATAGATAGATAATATCTACTTTCTCTTACCACTTATTGTTGAAGTTACACTATTATTTTAAGGAAATTTAAAACCATATAAATATTTTGGAACACAAGTGAACTTTGATCTTCATGCGTTTCTTCCATCTTTGTTGCCATTGCTTGGGGAAGAAGGTAACTTTGCGGATTCCTCTTCAGCTCCAGATGGGTTTGTTGGAATGTTAGGGTTAACCATTGTGAAAGGTGGGTACTTGGGGAAAGGCCAGCCCTTTAATGGAAACATGTGGCCGAAAAATCCAGCAACTGTGGATTTCTTAGGCTCAATCTTGCTCATTGAAGAAGAACCATCAATTATGGTTTGAGTTGATTCTGATTCTGATTGCTGCTTCGGGCTACGGAGTGAGAGTGTGGTTTGAGAACTGAGGAGGAAGACGATGAGAAGGAGTAAAGAGAGAGACGAAACGTTTGAGATTTTAGACATTTTTGCTCAGTGTTTTTTGAGTTCTTGTTTTGTGATTTGTGTGTACTTTTAAGTGTTTTATGGGTTGCTTATTTATAAGTGGTGATTTTGAGTTGGAGAGGAGATGTCTTAATTAGATGAGAATAGGTTTTGGTGTTTTTAACGTTGAGCTTCTACTTCTTACCTAAACCAGTTTTTGAATTAAAGCTTCATGATTTTTGCATGACCATGAGAAGGACACAGAAAAGAAGTAAAACAAGATCAAAATTGAGTATAGTTTTTCTTTAACAATTTTGGTTCACTATATTTGGTAATATGTGTCTTTGAGTCGTCACATTTGATATAGGCTATAGAGACACATAAGGAAAAAGTTTTACTAAGAGACGAGACAAATGCTTAAGTACTTACACAATTTTGATAATCACTCAAGACAAACACCAAATACTCAAGAAGAAAGCAAAGAAGTGAGAAAAGAGAGAATAAGGCAAAAGGACCAAGACACGAGTGGATATAGACAAACAAACACACGTGTTGTATGTTTTCAAGGGACGGCCGAGGGAGATGCCGTGGCGGCGGTGGAGGAAGAGCATTTGTTAGGCTGAACGAGATGAGAGATTGAAGTTGCGGAGATAATGATCATAAGGATTACACCGGCGAAGGCGGCTATTAGTGCTCCGGCGCCGTGATCGCAGTAAGTGTCGAACCTGTCACAAATCTTGTCCCACCTCGCGTGTTTGTTCCCATTCTTCCCCACTTCTGCCATGAACGCCGCCGCGTTTGCTGCCGCCGATACCAGAGTTACATTCAGCTTTTTATTTTACGGATTTTTCATAATCAAGAGGAAGCCGAGAAGTCAGCACACATATGAGATTTGTATACATTCCAAAAATACATATTTCCCTACAACTTTTCAAATCTTCATGAAATTTAAAATGAATTAAAACAATGTTTAAGGTTAACACACACAAATTAAGAAAATACTAATTCTCATCAAATTTATTTCACTTAAATAAAAACATACAACATTAAAATTTGAATCTTTATTTTCCTACAACTTTTCATTTTTTTCATGAAATTTATTAGGGTGGGCATTCGGATATCTGTTCGGGTTCGGTTCGTGTTTATTCAGGTTTCGGGTTTTCGTGTTTAGAAGTTTAAGACCCATTCAGGTATTTACAAATTTCGGTTCGGGTTCGGTTACCCGTTTAAATTATATTAAAAATTTTGAAAATTCTAATATACCTAAAATGTCTCAAAATCCAAAAACAAAAATAATATACAACATAAAAATTGAACAATGTATGACCAAGTACCTAAAACTAACATGAAAGTTGGTTAGACAATTATTTAGATAAAGAAACGATATATAATTCAAGTATTTATGACATTTTTAGTATTTTTAGCTATTATTTCAAATACTCTTTAACTATTTTTGATATTTTTACATAACTTATATATTTTCGATATTTTTTTTTGGATATTTCAGAAAAAAATTTATGTATTTTAGAATTTATTTTGGGTAATAGATGTAAAATAATTAATAAATTTAAATATTTAATTATAGTTTAGATATTTCGGTTCCGGTCGAGTTCGGATTCAGTTTTTTGGGTATTGAAGTTTAGAATCCATTCAGGTTTTTTTATTAATTTCGGTTCGATTACAATACTACTTTTTCGGATCGGGTTTGGTTCGGTTTTTTGGATTCGTGTATTTTGCCCATCCGTAAAATTTAACATGAGATTAACATAACTATATGATTAAAAATTAGGATAATATGAATGGATAACCAAATTTGATCCACTAATTAATTCTCATATACTCCCAATTACTTTTGTGTCCCTATTTTCTTATATATATATATATATATAAATATATATATATATATATATATATTTCATAAGTTGGGTCTTTTTTGTAAATATCCCTAATACTAAATTTTTTTTTCTCACTCCCAAAAAATTAAGTAATGGACACTCTTGTAATATTGATTTAATCTTCTTAATTTTATTTTTGTACTATATATTCTGTATGTATTATTTTAGCGATGATTAAAGTTAATACAAATTAAGATTGTACAAATTATCATGAATTTGATCTCATTTATATAAACACATCATTTAATAAAAACTAGTTCAAATTAATAAAAAAAAACTCTGCATAATATAATTAGTAATAAATGTCAAACAACAATAAAATTTTATATAGAAGATTGAAAGCATAATTTTCTCTTAAAACATCACTTATTATTATAAAGGGAGGAAGTATGTGTATATTTAGTTATTTACCATGTCGAGAATGGCGACGGAGAGAAGATGGAATCCGGTGAACTCCATCTTTCCTCCAAATATCTGAAGAGCAATCATCAACATGTTGTGGAAGCTCACCATTGCATTTGCTACTACAAAAAACCTTTTTTTCCCACACCAAGAGTCACAAGAAGATTAATTTTAGTCTCATAACGAAAATTCATAACCACAAAACTATATAACTAACGTACTTAATTAATTAAAGGCTTACACAAAAGCTGGTGTATGTTGGAACTTAGCAGTGAAAGTAGCTTTAATTGGAGTAGTTCCATTGATTCCCACAACAAAAGTCTTTGTCTCTTTGTTCAATCCCATTACAATGGCTGCAGATAACGTGGCCGAGAAGGCGAGCAATCTGAGCCCTAATAGTATTTTGCAGCTCTTACCGCTAGAGGCAGCCAATACGAGGTTTGACACTGCCATTGTTTTAACAAGACGAAAATGTTTTGTGCTCTGTAATATGAGAGTGTGTTAGTCTTTGTGTGCGTATATATATAATATGTGAGAGTTTGAGTGTTTGTGTTTGGTCTTTTGTCTGACCATCTAACTTTGTAGGGTTAATTTTTTAGGTTTTGGTGGTTGTGAAGATTCAATGAAAACATAGTTAGATTTGATTCTTACTTTTTAATGTTTTTGTTTTGTAGCAAGTTAACTTACTCCTGGGACAATCATCTACCCAAAACTTAAACAAGCTTAGACTTTTCATTTTTCCCATTTTAATATTTTTGAGTGTATCTTTTTCAATTGAGCAATAGCTTTAGGTATTTTAAGCAATTGCTTTTGTAAAACATTACGCACTAAACGGTTTACAAGAAACAGCAATGTGAGCTCAAGAACCTAAGAGATGTTCTCAAACTCGTTAAAACAGAGATCAAGAGATGTCAAAAAGAATATGTTTTTTCCCAAGTGTTATGTAAAATCATATGCACAGAACAAACGCATAAAAAACAAAGGAAGAAAAATGAGTCTCCTCTCTTGATTACTTTTTATTGGTTGTTACTCCAACCACGACATTGCTCACCTGCAAGTAATTTTTATATCGCATTCGTCAAAAATATTTCTTTGATTGTATACCATCAGTAGAAGCGAAAAGACGATGAGGAAATTTACTCAATACTTACCAATTTCCCATTTTCGTCCACAGACATGGGATTCTCTACAACGACGGTTTGGGTCTGCTACGACAATGAACAGAGTAAGTCGGGTTTTGAGGTGTTTTTTTTAATATGCTTTCTATGAAATTAATAGCTGAGTTTGTAATTAGTAACTCACAGTTGATGATGTCGAGGGCATTGTTGGAGGTGTAACTGTTCCGTTAGGCCGGTTCATCGAGAGAGGAACCCTTCCATTGCTCATCTGTCGAGCGAGAGAAAAATGTAAAGACCAAATGATAGTGGTTTTAGTTTTACAGGAATGTATACTTACATTAACATTGGTAATGTAGTGGCAAAGAGCACATTTAACAGATGATGCTCCATAAGGATACATGAGTGTTGTTCGACAATGCCCACAGTTGATATGCGCAGTTGGTGCTGTACAGAAGATGAGCAGTTTCAAACAATGAGATAGCGAGTAAAAAAATATTAAGCATTTCAAATAAGTACAACTTCTAGACTGTTTTCAAGTAGAACTATGGCTCAGTGGTCAACCAAACAGTAAACGAAAAAGCCACAACTTCTATTTTATCAACCAATTTAGACTTAACAAGAAGTTACGTAAGCAACGCTCTCAGATTTGTATACAGGAATCTAAAGAGAACAATGATGATCAAACACAAATGTAAACCGCGGGGAATTCTTAGAACAAAAACAACTTTGTCAACAACGTTTGAAGAAATTCTTTGAGATACAGATATAATTATACCTGGAACATGGTTCAAAGTCTGACAACAAGAGCATCTAACGCTACTGGCACCACGAGTATACATAAGCATAGTCCCGCAACCACCACACCTTATGTGAGCCATATCCATTCCTACACAACAAATGCTAATATAAATCTACTCTCATACTTTCTTTTCCCATATAAGATAATAGTAAGAACTAAACCCTTAGTGTTTTCTTTTCTCGCCCAATGTAGATATCAATTAGATGAGTTTTTTTCGAAATCTCAGCTAAGACGGCACAAAGCCTTAAGAGATAAGATACCTTGAGGAGGAAGATGAGGAGAATGAGGAACTAAAGTGATGATGCTACACAAAGCACAACAAACATTTGTTGCTCCTCGAGGATACATTAATGTAGTTCTACATCCTCTACACACCAATTGGTCCTGCATCTCTCTGCTGCTTCATAAATCAAACACACACAACAATTGCTTTTGATTACTGTACTTTCCATTACAGCAAAAAGATAAAAACTTTACCCAAAAAACCCTAATTTTTCTAAATTCAATCCTGATCATCTCTATATGGATTTACCATTGTTTTGCAAAGAAAGAACGAATACCCTTTGATGAAATTCAATGAAGAAACAAACCCAGAAACTTACCTGATAACTTCAGGCTCAGAAATTAAGAAAAAAGCAACCTTTTTGAATGGAATTCAACGTTCGGATCAAAAACGCAGATAAAATCAAATATCGGAAAAGAAAAATTGTTATAAGTAATCAAACGGATTGAAGATTGATGCGAAACCCAGAAAGATTTACTAACTTTAACTTACAAAATAAACAAGATTAAGGAAACCGGCAATGGAAAAGGCAAACAGATTTGGTTCTGTCTTCTCTGGTTTGTCTCTCAGCGAATTATCTATCCCTCACTTTTTTTTGTCAATGTTCGTAATAAAATAAATTGAATTGTTACGGAGCTTGAACTTTGTCGTGATTCGTGAGGTCACTTTCACAGATTTTGCTTAAGCTTTTCGATTGTCAAAAAGTAGGGTTGGCTCGAACGAGGAACTGTGGTGTCAAAACGCGCTTTTGAAAGGGTCGCTGCGATTGCCTAATCGCGGATCTTTCATCGAGGTTGCGTTTTCCGGCCGCTGCGATTGCCTTAAGGTAAATTTGGATGAATAGTCTCTAATGCTCTTATATGTAAATCAGTAATCGCAAAAGCCCCTCAAAATAAAGCAGAAAAGTACGTAAAACATTTGCCAAGTTGTGGAATTACGATTTATACCAGGGTTTTCACACGACCCGAATTATCGGATCTAACATGATTTCTGAATCGAAATTCAAATCGTGCAAACCCCTAAATTTGATTTGAATTCATAACAGTCATATTCTCTTAGAGACGATTTCTCTTCTTCTTAAAACTAGGGGAAACTAAACAAGGTTATCATCGATTTCTCGAGATAGCTTGTCAAATCCGGAAAAAATGGTGGAAACAAGGCGGGCTTCAAAAAAGGAGAAGGAAGATACTGAGAAGGTCATCGTGAAGAAGGAAGTCAGAAAGAGGAAGGTGAATCCGGCAAAAGAAGAGGAGAAGAAGGGGAAGAATGCTAAGTCGGCGAAGACTGCTGTTGTTGTGAAGATTGTAAAGCCGACGGAGAAGACAGAGGTGTCGAATCCGATCGATGTAGCCGAGAGATTGCGTAGGAATGAGTCAGCAGCGGCTCCGATAAACGTGCTTGTGGAGGCTTCGATGGCGCATTTACCAGAGGACGATGATGTAGACAACCAAGGTGAGGAGGCTGCCTCGAGTGACGGCGGAGACGAGGATGCAAACAAGGATGAAGACGAGGATAAAGAAAATGATGTGAACAATGAGGAGGAAGCATCATATGGTTAGGATGAAGACAAGGATGCAAACAATGAAGACGAAGCATCAGATGGTAAAGAAAGTGAATCTGAAGGAGAGGAGGAGAGGTCTCGGTTTGCAATAGATCCTACTACCAATCCAGAGCACTTTGAGGTAACTAATTAGCAATGATTTTGATTTGTAGACTTTGATGCTATTTACATTGTGTCTTGGAAGGGAAAAGTGGGTAAAACTATGCGTAATACTAGGAAAACTTGGAGATGATGGTGGTAAAACTTAAGAAAACTAGTGGAGAATTTATTATAATTGGGGTAGAATTGTATGTTACATGAGAAAACTATTTGGAGTGCTGATGTATTACCGATATAACTGGGGTAGAACTGTATGGTACTTGCAGGATTTTGAGGCAATCAAACCAACTAGAATGTACTTTTCGCCAACGGAGTACAAGAAACAGATAAAGCTGGGACAAGGTGCACCATATCAGAAGCTATTGACACACTTACGAACCTGAAACCAAGGCTCAGTCAGTCAGAGAGGAAGTGGTTTGAGGAGCATCCTCAATTCAAACACTTATTCCACATGAAAATAAACAATAACCACAAGATTCAAGGAATGTGGATGTTGTTTTTGTGGACTGCCGAAATTGCGAAGTGAAAAGAAGTGTGGTTCATCGTCAATGGCGTTCCCATCCGGTATGACCTGAGGGAACACACATTGATATTAGGACTAGACTACCGCAACTATCCTCTCGACTACAAGGAGATAGAAAGTACAAATTTCGAGAAGCGACATTTCAAGGGAATAATAGGTTGGAGGATGCGAAAGCGAAACTGGAGGGAATGAGACCCTATAGAGACAGGCTGAAGATTGCGGTTTTATACTTTTTAGCAAGTGTGGTTTGCGCGCAAACGAAGAGTGGAGTTGGCGCAAAAAATGTTTTGGATTTTTTCCGAAGAGTCGTGACTAATCTTGAGTTCTGCAATACCTTTCCATGGGGGAGATAATCGTATGATTACATGGTGAAGGAGATCTCTCACACCATGAATCATTTTAAAGGTCAGGTAAAGGAGAAGGTTTTATGGCCTCTTCCAAGTTTCTGTCTTCCAGTGGAGGTAAGTAAAAGAGCAATATGACATTGTTTATTGTTGACCACTTAAGAAAATGTGGGTTTTATAGCTTCTTGCTTTCGAGGCAATTATGCAGTTGGGAATTAAGTTCATGGACTCGGTTGGGGGAGCTGATGTCAACTGTCCGAGGATGTGCCAGTCAACATCCAAACCCAGTGAAATGAAAGGGTTTCCTCTTTCAAGAATATATGAGGAATTAGGCACAACTATGGTAAATTTTCCTCTGCATTTGAGAATTTTGTAAAGTAGAACTGGAAAAACTAAGGAAATCTATCTGAGTTTTATGGACCTTCACATGACACTGACAACATCTTGCCCACCAAATATGAAGTAGAAAATGCTCTCTTGGATGAAATCACGGAAGAGGAGAACGATGTTGATGAGCAATGTCTTGCTAACAACAAGGTTAAACGTCTCGATGAAGGTTTGAACTCATTTTTGAAGACATGTGCGAACAAGATGTGCCGCCCGAGAAGAACAGACTGAAGAGCTAGCTCAGTAAATAACGACCACTAGAGGCTCCACTTCTACCCCCGAATTGACACATGTTATGAAAAACATCAAAAAATTAGGTGATCAACTCAAGAGAGTTGAGAAGAAAGTGGACAAATTTGTCTCCAAATATGACAAATGGTTGGCCCCACTTGAGGCATTTGTGAAGAAAGTTGAGAAAGGAAAACGAAGAAAGGTAGTGAATATGAAGAAGTTGATAGTCGGTTGTTAGAAACTTGTTTGTTTGTTTAATTGACTTGATTATTCGTTTTCTATTTTGCTGAAGTTGTACACATTTAGAACTTCTTAATTTAGTTTGATTTACGCTGAATTGCAATCGTAGTACAACACAAACCTTAATTTAATACAAGTCTTAAAAAACCCTAAAATGGTTAAAGTTTGAGAAACCATAGAAAAGTCTCAAAAAAATCATAAACATAAAGTTTAAGGAGTTGGTTCGAAAGCACATTTCATACGGGTCACAAATTCCTTAAGCTTTGTTAACTCTTCAACCATCTTATCTACCTCCTTCCTTAATTGCTCAACCTCTTCCTCAACAGCGAAAACTCATGATTGACGAAAGTAGAGGCCATATTCCTGCATGTTAAACTCTATGATAGTTTCACATATTTTTACCTAGTCTTACGAGTTCTACTTTTAGCTATATGAAGTAGTTCTGCCGAGTTTTACCAGTTTCACTTGGCCGAAAGCAAAGAAAATAGAAATACTTTGAAGTTCTTACACGTGAAGTAGTCCCAGGTAAAGTATAAAATCTCCTGGGTAGTTTGGATTTGGTGAGATTTCACGGATGATTCATCCCCCACATGGGCAAATTGTCGGAATCCAATTTTGGGTATCGACAACATACCCAGTCATGTCCCAGTAATTCTTCAACCTGTTTCATCTCTTTTGCCTCGACGGATGGATCCCAGTAATTGCATTTCCTCTCCATGAATTAGGAGAACGGATAGAAGTGTTGACAGACAGACAGACAGACAGACAGACAGACAGACAGACAGACAGACAGAC
>OVAN01002226.1:525-34751 GCA_900406275.1 Anastatica hierochuntica | reverse complement strand
TATATATATATATAGACATCAAAGATTTTTTCTGGTTTGCTTCTAAAAGTTAATGTATGACTTTTCAGGCATGTTGACCAGGAAAATTATACCACTAATTACGTGTTGTGATGTGAAAACATGTTCAATCATAAATATTTTTCACCAAAAAGTATTAGTTTAACTTTTTTTAATAAACGCGTGTATCATGTGTATTATATATGAAAAAATGCAAAAGAAGGTCCTCTAAATACCAGAAAATATAAAATCAAACCCTAAGAAAAATTCTCGGTCTAATTAAAATTTTCAATTTAATTCGACAGTAATTAAATGGCACTATATAAATAGCACATAGTTGATAGTTGTGTAAAATCCCCTAAACATTAATTGACAAGTGACTTTGCGACACGACTTTTTCATAATGAGTTTCAACCAAAAAATATGACTTGACAACCTAATCTAAATTGATAGGTTATAATTTATGACATGACAAACTTCTTTTCAATCATTTTAAGAAATTTAGAATTTTATTGATTAATTTTTATTGAATGTTTATTTCATTAGATAATCATTTTAAAATATGATATTTATTTCATTATTTAATTTTAATTGAGTATTTATTTAATACTAATTTCATTAGTCTATATATATATATATTTTAGTCAACCGTCTATATATATATATATATTATGTGCAATTTTTATAAAAAAATATTCATGCTGACTAATTCAACCATTTTGATAGATTTTTTCAATAAACTATATATTTTTTACATCATATGCATTTTTATTAATTTTATATTTAATTATATTATAAAAATATTTAGTTTGAAGGATCCAAATTTTCCTTATAATTGAAAAAACATTTCAAGTTTTAAAATACAATTTATAATGAATATGTATATTTTAACATTCATCTATACTCATTATCAATAAATTCTTACAATGAAAACTATAGATAATGATATATATCAAGAAAACATGTTAGTAACTTTTGTTAAAGTCATAATGATTAATTATATCTTAACCAAAAAAATTATTAGTTATACTAAATTAAACTACTAACATTTTGACGATAATTTATACGCGCATTGTTCGGAGAACCATCTAGTTTTAAATGATTTGTTGTTTTACTCGAAACAAAACTACAATTCTTTCCCTTACATTTTTTTGTTCAATATTCATAAATCAAGGTTGAATTTTCATATTTTAGTTATTTAGAGGGTTTTATTTTCAATTTTCCAAATTTATATTTTATAAATTTATGGTCTCTTTTTTAGTTTGCTTCTAAAGATTAATTTGTGATATTTTAAAAGATGTTGACCAGAAAAATTATTTCATGATTACGTGTTGAGGATTAAATAGATTCAATCATCGTGTCTAACAATTTCCCTGAATCTTTGGATATTTAGGGTCCACAAATTGATATGCTTTATTTATTACTTACAATGTTAATCTATAGCTTTAACAATGATTAATCTATTTTCTTGCAACTTGGTTAATACTCATATGTTTAACTCAAGTTAACAATTCCAACAACAAAAAATAGAATCGTCCTATGTTTTTCTTCTTGCTAAATTTCGTTTGAAAAACTCTAATACTTTTTTGGATAAACACAATAAAAAAAATTCATCCTTATCAAAAATCAACAAAAATACAAACACACACATTAAAAAGATAGGATAAGTATACTCAATAACCAACAAAAAAAAACTATTATTTAGTTTTTAATTCTCTCAAAAAAATTACATCCATTATCCCCTAATTTTTTTTCTTTTTTTTTTGTTTTTTCACAAGATAGAGAATGTATTATTTTTTGAACCTTTCTAAAAACTAAATAATGTTTTTAATGGTATTTTCACCAAATTCACCCAAAAAAAATATAGTAAAATATTTAATTAGTTTCTATGAAACTAGTCAAAACAAAAACATGGAAATCAAAAAAAAGATTGCTAATAATTTCAACGTGTTTCTTCTACTTCCTCCAATAACACCAAAAAAACTATGGCATGTCATGTAACATCTTCTATGATTTTTCATTGTTAAGAGTCAAGAGTTTTACAACAAAGTAAAACTAATTTGTTATGTATATAAATATATATGTATTGCTCGAATCAGATTCTATGCTTACCTTTTGCTCTCTCTTCTCAAGCTTCTCTGTTTCTCTTAGATAAAATTGCATAAGAAGAAGAAGAAGATCAAGAAGAAGAAGAAAGAAGAAGAAGATCAAGAAGAAGAAGAAAGAGGTTGATCTATAAAGAATAATCTCATATACTAAATATGGGGTTTTGGTCATTGTTAGAGGTGGCTTCAATGCCAGTGATTCAAGTTCTAATCATAAGTCTTATTGGAGCTTTCTTAGCTAGTGATCGATGCAAGCTCTTCGACAAAGAAGCTCGAAACTCGATGAATAAGGTATGAATACAAAACCATCCTTTTAAACCAAAAAACATATCAAAAAGATTAATGAAAGAAGATCTATAATTGTTATATAGGTTGTGTTTGTGTTATTTGCACCTGCTCTTATGTTTGCTAATCTAGCTCAAACTGTCACACTTCAAGACATGATCTCATGGTAATTAAAAAAACATGTCTCCTCTGTCCTTTTTTTTTTAATAACCAGGAGGTTCAGAGCCTGTGAACCCTTAATCTGATCTTTGATTGTAAATGAACAAAGGTGGTTCATGCCGGTGAATATGGGACTTACATTTTTAATCGGAGGGATTCTTGGTTGGATGGTTGTGAAAATACTTAAACCACCTCCTTATCTTGAAGGTCTTATTGTTGCAACTTGTTCTTCAGGTAAGTGTTTTGGGATGTTCTGTTTTGTATTATTAACATCATTACAAAAACTCGAAAATTTCGGTTTAGGGAACATGGGGAACTTACCAATCATACTTGTTCCGGCGATTTGCGATGAGGATAAAAGTCCATTTGGTAACCGGACTGTTTGTAGAACTATCGGTCTCTCATATGCGTCTTTCTCCATGGCGGTATGTAATGTTTTTATAACAATGTCTTGTTTCTTAAGAGGTATGAGATCATTCATTATTAGTACTAATTGTGCAGCTAGGGGGTTTCTACATATGGACTTATACGTTTCGGCTTATTAAAGGATCGGCGACGAAATTTAAAGAAATAGAAGAATCCGAGAAAGCGACAATCAAACAATCAAATAGTGACTTAGAGTCTGATCACAAGACACAATTACTAACAAATGTGATAAGGGAAGAGACAGGTTTTTTGAGAAAAGGACTAGACCTTGTGCATGAGATATTCGAGGAGCTTCTCGCGCCACCAACAATTGGTGCAGTAAGTTCAAACTTTACCGACTTTAGCTTAAGGAAATGTACAAAGTTAATGAACTCAAAAGCTAAAATGTGACATGTTTGTTGTTTTTTGTAGATCATTGGTTTCGTCTTCGGTGCAGTTAAATGGCTTAGAAACCTTATCATAGGCGATGATGCTCCTTTACGAATAATCCAAGGCACTGCAAAACTTCTTGGGTAGTTATCATATGCAATCTTGTCATTCGCAAACTCCTAACCATTTGAGAACATACATGGCTAAGTTTTATCAAAATGCGCAGAGATGGGACCATTCCGTGTATGACGATTATACTAGGGGGCAACCTCATACAAGGTAAAACTCTTCGATCTACGACTTACATTTCACTTTCATCCGGAAAAAAAGAAGAAACTTACAAACTTATTGTGGTTCAAATCAACCAGGATTACGTTCCTCGGCGGTTAAACCCGTGGTTATACTTGGAATAGTCTGCGTTCGGTATATAATTCTCCCAATCATCGGCATAGGGATAGTTAAATCAGCTGCAAGCTTCGGATTTCTTCCACTAGATCCTTTGTTTCAGTATGTTTTAATGCTTCAATTCACCCTCCCACCCGCCATGAACATTGGTCAGTCATCAATTCACGCAAATCAAATCTTATCATATAAAGCTGAACGCGTTCAAACAGGTAGATGCATAACTGTAACTCACGAGATTTTGACAAATCAAAAACTCTGCAGGTACCATGACACAGTTGTACAATGTCGGGCAAGACGAGTGCTCAGTACTCATGCTTTGGACATACTTGGTCGCGATTCTGGCCCTCACCGTTTGGTCCACAATCTTCCTTCACTTGTTAGTCTAGAAAACCTGCAAGCACAACATGATTCTATCTCTCTACAACGAGTAAAACCGATTCCATAGTCCTCTTATCAACGGATCCCTACCATTCTTTTTGTACCTCGTCTTCATTTTTTCCCCGGTATCACCATTGTAAGCGTAGTTATTGTATTAAGCATTACATCAATTCAATGAAAAAGCATTGCGATACGGTTTTCAAACCATCATACCAAGATCTTTAAGAACAAAAGATGAAAACCCAACAGACAAATGACAGAAGAGACATCTAAAGAAAGCCTAGTAGCTGCAGCAGTACGCAACAACGGTTTAAGCATTTTCTCTTGTCGGAGTATGATGACATTTGCATGAAGAGCCGAACAAGAGATAATGATGAACTATTATTGGAAGAACAAACAATTAAATCTTCAAGAACTAACTTTACCTTAATAGTGAACAAGAAGGGAATTGTTTCTAAGAATTTGTAATCGAGAAAATCAAAGATCATAAAAAATTTGTATATGAAGTCACCATAAACAGAGTACATCAGCATCTATATTACATGAGCTCATATGAGTATCAATGCGTCGTTAAAAAACCAGCAAGAAGATAAAACCAATTGGGCGATAAATGGATTGGTCTATGTCCTTTATATACTGTTATGAATCACTTCTAACTTCCGATGTGGGATATTTATTTTTAATAAGCTCTATTCATGTTGTTGCGCCCGTAGGTGATTATCTCTTCACCAATGCTCTCGCTTCCAACATAAGCTTGTTAGACTCGAACTCGAGCTTTAGATAATGCATCTTCAAAGGAAGCTCTAATCTGGCCAACACAGAGAGGGCTCCATAGGGTGTTTTAAAAAGCTGTTAAAAGCCAAAGGCCAAGATCTTTAGGAAAGAAAAGAGAAGCCTTAAACTAAAGGTACAAAATTACATTACAGCCAGAAAAAGGCAAAGCAGAGAATTGACCATTCAGTTTCATTCGGTTCGGTTCTTTTCGGTTTTCAAAAATTATAATCATTCGCGGTTCTTTTCTGATTCCGGTTAGGTTCCGATTGAGTTAAATAACCATTCAGATACTTGCTTCTAAATATTTGGATTGGGGTGGGTGTTCGGATATCCACTCGAGTTCGGTTCGGATTTATGCGGGTTTCGGGTCTAGAGGTTCAATACTCATTTGAGTATTTATATTTTTTTGGCTCGAATTCGGTTTGGATCTGTGCAGGTTCGGTTCGGATTCGTGTACCAGTTTCTATTATGTTAAAAAATTTAAAGATCCAAATATATGTTAAAAACCTCAAATTCAAAAATATAATAATATATGACATATAAATTTAAACAATGGACTAGACTTTATTATTCTCTCTTTTCTTTTGTGGGTTGTTCTATTCCGATGTGGCTTGCTGCACCAACTCAAGTTTTTTGAGTAATAGAAGAGCCATGTCAAAAAAAAAAAAAAAATTAAACAATGGACAACCAAATACCTAAAGTTAACATGAAATTCGTTTCGGTTCGGATGTTTGGGTGAAGAATCGCTACGTATTTCCGATATTTTCGAGTATTTTTGGCTCTTTGCTTAGATATCTTCAAGTATTTTTCGGTACTTTTGATAATTAGTATTTTGAATTTTTTTTATATTAAATCCAAAAGTAATTAATATATTTAAGTATATTATTATCATTTAGGTATCTTTCGTTACTCGAAATATTTCGGTTCGGATCGGTTCGATTTCGGTTCTTTGGATTCAGGTATTGAAGTTTAAAATCCGTTAAGATATTCTACCGGATTCAATTCGTATTCGTTTTCAGGTATTCTTTTAGATATGATTTGAAGTTTTTCGGTTTTTTTTGACTACTCGAAATATTTTAGTTCGGTTTTAATTTTTTTTGGAATCATTATTATTTTTTTAATCCGATTCGATTTTTTTTTGGTTCATTCGGTTCTAACTCCCCTAAATTGGACAAGCCTTAAAATGGCATACCCATCAATTAAAAAAAATGACAAGAGGAGCAAAAAGTGGAGAGAGTCTCACCTTTCAAAGCCACAAAACACAAATCTCTGAGTGCTATTCCTCTCTCTTTGGTCGACAAAGTTAAAGAAAAAACATCTCTTTTATTCAAAGATACATAAACTGTGGAATTCAGACAGAAGGAAACAGAGAAGACATGTCGTGTTCATCATCGTCAGGTTCAGATGAAGACGATGAAGGTATCGATGCTTACCGTAAAGGTGGATATCACGCCGTTAGAATCGGTGATCGATTCTCCGACGGCCGTTACATCGCTCAAAGAAAACTTGGTTGGGGTCAATTCTCTACCGTTTGGCTTGCTTATGATACTCACTCCTCTGTAATTCATCTCTCTCTCTCTCTCTCGTTGTATACAAAGATCTTCAAATGCTGAATCTTGATTTGATCTTTTTCATATTCTTTTTATCTGGGCTTTGATCTCTTTTGATTCTTGTGTGTTTGATCTCTTAAAAAAGAAAAATTTCTGAATTTTTGGATCATGGGTTCTTGATTTGTCACTATGCTCTGTTTTTTTCGAACAAGATTGATCTTCTCCATTTCTGGGCTCTGTTCTGTCTTGATTCTTGTGTATTTAATCTCTTAAAAAGCAGAATTTTTTAATTTGTTGATCATGGTTTCTTGATTTGGCATTGTACTAGTTTTCGAAAGTTTGATCTTCTCCATTTCTGGGCTCTGTTCTGTTTTGGTTCTTGTGTATTTGATCTTTCAAAAAAGCAAAATTTTTGAATTTGTTGATCATGGTTTCTTGATTTGGCATTGTACTCTGCAGTTTTCGGAAAAATTCGATGTTCTTCATATCCTTTTATCTAGGCTCTGTTCTGTTTCGGTTCTTGATTTGGCATTGTACTATGTGATTTTCGAAAAAAATCGATCTTCTGGGCTCTGTTCTGTTTTGGTTCTTGTGTATTTGATCTCTTAAAAAAGCTAAATTTTTGAATTTGTTGATCATGGTTTCTTGTTTTGGCATTGTACTATGTAGTTTTCGAAAAAATTTTGAGCTTCTTCATATCCTTTTATCTAGGCTTTGTTCTGTTTTGGTTCTTGATTTGGCATTGTACTCTGTAGTTTTCGGGGGAAAAAATTGAATTTTGCAATCTCCTTGTAATCATAGCCACTTTTGTGTTGATGTCTCTTTCTGCAGAGTTATGTTGCTTTGAAGATTCAGAAGAGTGCAGAGCATTTTGCTCAAGCTGCACTTCACGAAATCGAATTTCTTCAAGCTGTTGCTGATGGAGATCCCGAGAATACGAAGTGCGTTGTTCGTCTTATCGACGAGTTTAAGCACGCAGGTCCTAATGGACAGCATTTATGTATGGTGCTTGAGTTTCTCGGCGATAGTATGCTCCGTTTGATTAAGTACAATCGTTATAAAGGGATGGAGTTGAACAAAGTGCGGGAGATTTGCAAATGTATACTTACCGGTTTAGACTATTTGCATCGTGAACTTGGTATGATTCACACCGACTTAAAACCCGAAAACATTCTTCTTTGTTCCACCATTGATCCTGCTAAGGATCCCATAAGATCGGGTCTAACACCGATACTAGAAAAGCCCGAGGGAAACCAAAACGGTGCAACGACAATGAATCTGATTGAGAAGAAGTTGAAGCAGAGAGCAAGAAGGGCGGTTGCTAAGATATCAGGAAGAAGAGTTTCTATAATGGGTTTAAGTGAAACACCGGTAAAGACCAAGAGAAACTTGGATGGGATCGATATGAGATGCAAAGTCGTAGACTTTGGTAACGCTTGTTGGGACGATAACAAATTTGCAGAAGAAATACAAACAAGAGAGTATAGAGCTCCTGAAGTAATACTTCAGTCAGGCTACTCTTTCTCGGTTGATATGTGGTCTTTTGCTTGTACTGCTTTCGAAATCGCCACAGGCGATACGCTTTTCGCTCCGAAAGATGGTAATGGTTACGGAGAAGATGAGGTAAAGATGGTTTTTTTAGTTATCTTTTATCGGTTTTTAACCGAAGAGTTCTTTACATTCTTCTCTGGTTTTGGCTTTAGAACCACCTTGCTCTTATGATGGAACTCTTAGGAAAAATGCCTCGGAAGGTAAACCGAAAAAAACGTTTAGTTTCTACATCTTTCTTGGTCTGTTATAGTCTTTTTGATGCTTATGATTCGATTAGATTGCCGTTGGAGGTGGAAGATCAAAGGATTACTTTGATAGACACGGCGATTTGAAGAGGATTCGGAGATTGAAATATTCGCCACTCGAACGTTTACTGACTGATAAATACAAGCTTCCTGAGGCAGAAGCACAAGACTTTGCGAATTTTCTATGTCCGATACTCGATTTTGCGCCTGAGAAACGACCAACTGCGGAACAATGCCTGCAACATCCATGGTTGAATCTAAGGACACAGAACAATGAAGATCATATAGAGTCTAATGAGTAACTTGCAGATCACAAAGTTGATAATACTGCTCTTGTTTTATTATTTTGGCTTACCAAATGGTATTAGAACTTCTCTCTTTTATTTTTCATTCTTTGGTTCCTTATCAATTTTGAACAATTTTGATTTTTTTTTTATTTTTTTTGTTCTTTTTCTCATTTTATTAAATTTGGAGATGTATTATGGGCGACTATACATTGATTTCATTTATATTGTATCTAATATAAGATATTATATTGCGATTTAATGAGTATATTTGATTTTCTTTTTGTCGTCTCTAACCTAGTAGCAAATCGTTTTTTATCACTATTTATGAGAGCAATTCTCACAAGTTTTAGATGAAAATAATATTATTTGACTCATATATGTTCTACATGTGTTCCACCAATGTTGATGCTCTAACAGTATGGATCTAGTTTGGATACATTCCTAATAAGCTTCGTTCGAAAAAATATATTGCAACTAACTATTTGATTATACTCAGTATGCTTTTTAATATTTGATATTTTACAACTTATATTAAGAAATTATTTTTTTCAATTTTTTTCTTCTAAAAAACAACATTAACTAAAACTTTAACTAATAAAAGTCATACTACATAGTAGAAATGGTCATAAAACACAATAATTAAAATGTAATTAACTTTTCCCAAGTACAATTATGTAAACATGTAGATGAGATATAGGTTTCACTTCACAGTGGACACACATGTGAACGTGACAGATAATTTTTTTGTAGTTACTTTTGTCTTTACAGAATTCATTTTTCTTTTGGTCCTTTTATCTCAAAGTTATGTATCAGCACGTGGATGAATCTGCACGTGACCAAGTTGTCTCCACCCTTTAAATCCAAAAAAAAATACAGATTTTCTATAAAAAAAATTATTTCACACATATATTTTTATAAGATTTTTAAAATTTTTCATTAATTGATAATAACAAATTGTAAGCTTTAATAAACACTAGTTAAAAGAAGAGAGCCTAAAAGAAGAGAGCCTTTAGCTTAGTGGCAAGACGTCTCTTCATCAAAGTTTGGAGTCATAGTTTCGAATTCCGGCACTCGCGTTTGTGCGAGTTTGCTCCGTATGGAACTTAAAGACATCAAATCGATACGTTGTGATCCGGTTCCCCGAAAAATAAATAAAAAATTAAACACTAGTTAAAAATATTTGAATTAAATAAATATTATTAGTTGATTGTTTAAAAAAAAATTTAGTTTCTGGATGTACCAAAAAAATGTCAAATAAATTGACAGTATGATGTTTTTTTTTTGGGAAATTTTTATTTTAATTTTTAAATAAAACTTTTTTGAAAATACAAGATAAGAACATAGGATACTTTTTTTTGTCTAAAATTACTCCTTGGCATTGAAAAAAAAATATGACTTAAATCAGAAGAAACAACACAACCAACACTAACAGAAAAAAAAGTCATCAATCACTTTATTAAAAATTTGATTTCTCATCTACAAATCCCAATAACTAGACAACAGTTCAACAACAGTGTTTCAACAACCAATACATATAAATCATAAAAATCTAAGTATCTAATCTACTACTAGATATTATTATTATTATTATTATTATTATTATTATTATTATTATTCCCAAATATACAAGTAACATAAACTCAAAACACATTACCCAAAAAAACCAAAACAAGAAAGCAAATAAAACAACATTCAGTTTCTACTGAAAATAGCAATGTTGCTAAAATCTTCACATTCTTTACCTCATTTAGGTCTCAAGTGTTTATATGAACATACAACTTTGTCTTCCTTTCACACATTCATTCAGGTCCTAACACTTTCCATAATTTTGTCCTTGCTATGATCTAACCTGAGCCACACCGCCCTTAGAACCACCTTCCGGCTGAGCCAGCGCGTTACTGACGCCAAATTTCGCGGTGGTGATTCCGTTTTCTTGATCCTTAGAGGCACACATGCTTAAAGGTAACTTCTTTAGCTTCACTCTTCCTTTTCTTTTCCCCAATGTGCTACTACTCTCTTCTCCTGTTTTCTCCTTTAGCGGGTTATCGCATAAGAGCAGCTTCCCGTTTACTCTGTTTCTCCCTACTTCGTCGTCATTCGAACTGTCTGAATCAACCACGCCAGCAACGTCAAGACCATCATACATAGTACTAGTTATTACAGTACTATTGTTCTCATTGGTAGCGATTACGCTCTTCTGTTTCTTGTTTCTATGACCAGAGCAATTCCTTAGAACTCGAGGGGAATTGTTTATAGCTCGATTCAATCTACGCGCTAAATCCTCATCCGCGATTCCTTTTGAATATAAGAGTTGAACCGGGACATGTTTCTTCTTCCTAGGAGACTTCTCCTTGCAAGAAACCGCCTCAATCGGAAAAGAAGCAAACAATTCCAAAGCACTCTTGGCTGCAGCCACTGCTTTCGAAGCAATAATAGCTTTCTCATTAGCAGCGGCTCTCGCCGCTTTTGCAGCTTTAATTGCTAAAGCAGCTGTCGCCTTCGATGCTTGAGCTAGCTCATCCTGAGATCGGTTCTGGTGGGAATTCAATAGATTATCCAGGTGAATTTGAACATCAGCCGAAGCAGAGGAGGAGCCATTTGAATTCGAAGTAGAAGAAGACGACGAAGAAGCGAAACAATGAAGAGAAGATCCATTGCTGATTCCCACTGAGTTCTGTTTCTTAAATCCGGCGAGTAATCGCTTCCGTGGAGGCAAAAGCGAATCGGAATCGCAACCATTTGTCACCATTTTCAACCGCCAAATCTTATCTTCGATCAACTAAAACCCATCGACGAACACGATCGCGAATTAAATACTAACCAGATCATGAATCCAGGATTCGAAATTCAAATATTCAACTCGATCCAAAACCAAAACAAATCAAAATGACGATTCAAAATCAAAATCACCAGAAAGAATCACATCTTGCAATCGAGCGAGATCCTTTTAAAACCGTTTGATCAAAACTGATTCATATCGTAATCAAATTTGATCAATCGAAATTCTCATAAATCTATAAAAATAAACTTCGAATCAAAAGTGAAATTTCTCGATTTAAGAAACTGGATCAAAGAGAATCGTTCAACATTAAGAGTATAAGAGAGTGTACAAAAAGATGAACAAAAGCTTTTACCTGAAACTTTCTCTTTCTCAAAGATGGATTTAGCTTTGAAGTAACCTTATCATCTCTGTTTCTTACAATACAGTGAAGATGAGAGGAAGAAGAAGAAGAAGAAGAAGAAGAAGAAGAAGAAGAAATTAGGGTTTTCAGAAATGGGGAAGAAGATGAAGAAGAAGAAGAAGAAGAAGAAGAAGAAGAAGAAGAAGAAGAAGAAGAAGAAGAAGAAGGAGAAGAAGAGGATGTTTTTGTTTTCTCTGATCTCATTTTTTCGTTTTTATATGTAAACCCTACAAAATCGATTTTAATTTTAATCTCTCAAATTGTTTTACGTTTTACTTTTTTACATTTACCATTTTTCTTTCTCTCTCTCTGTGACAAAGAGAAAACAGAAAATTATTAATCTGACATTTTTTTATTATTATTACCGTTTTATTTCATTCCGTCCAACTATAATAACGGCCGTCATAATTTTTTTTTTTTTTTACAGAGCTAATTGTATGGTTCGGTTTGATAATGACTCATAAATATAGGAACTAAGCCGGAACCAATCCGAATTTTAAAAAATATCTGAATAGTTCTTAAACTTACGAGCTATTCGGTTACTAAATTTATGAGCAAAGAAGAGGATTTTTAGCCTAGTAGCAATGCGCCTCTTCATCAAGTCCGGGATCGTGGTTTCGAGTCCCGACGTTCGCGTTTGTGCGAGTTTGCCCTATGTGGGATTTAAAGGGCCACTGGATCGACTTATTGTGATCTGGTTATCCGTGTGTGGAGTTAAAGGCCACCGAATCGATCCGTTGTGATCCGTATTGCCGACAAAAAAAAATTATGAGCAATTATGAAACCGAACAATATTTTAATTTGGTTTGGATATTTACTTGAATTATTCAAAAGTAAAAACAGATTATATTTTAATTAAATTTAGTTTAATTGGTGTGAAAAGTGGTTTAATTTTGATAAATGTTGTAAAAGCAGTCAAATATTATTGTCTATTTTGGATCCTTAAGTTATTTTGGATATAATTATAACACATATTAATGAACTTACAGTTTTATTTTTCGGTAATTCGAGTATCCATTTGGTTTTGGTTCGGTTCTAGTTTGGTTTTCATTTTTCATTTCTACAAAGTTTAGGATTCGTCAGAGTATTTAGTTTTGATTTTTTTCTGGTTCGGCCGGTTCTTCGATTCTCGGTTCTTTTGTCCACTAAAATTTTCTTTTCTATTAAAATCGGTGGAATTTAATTCTAGTTAAATATTGTGTAGAAGTATTACGTATAGAGCTGTAAAATAAAATAATGTGGATTTGTCATAATCTACAATGCTAGGATGTACTCCTTCCGTATCAAATTAGATGATGTTTTAGAGAAAAAAATTTGTATCAAATTAGTTGATGTTTTCAAGTTTCTATGTAAAAATTTAATGTTATCTGATGTTTGTGACTGTTTGTATTTTGCAGTAAAATTTTCTATTGGTTGAATCAGTTTGGATAATGTAGTTTTTTATTTAAAAGATGTAGATTGAATAAAAGTTAGTGATTCATTAATCCGAGTGCAAAATCTTTAAACATCAATTAATATGAAACAGAGGGAGTATCATTTTTATAGGAAATGAAAATCTATTTAAGATACTTTGATCTTAGATGGGGCTGCATTTATACATATACAAGCTGATCTGCACGATTTATATTGTAGAGTATATATAAAGCATAAATGAATGATGCCCCCATTAAATTTACAATTTGTATTAGGTATTTTACTAAATGGGTACAATGTGTAAGCCATATTTTGGTTATTAGTATAAATAAGCAATTGAGTTAGATTGATTGTAATTGGCTTGAGCAATTTATTTGTGTTTCAAATTCGGGTTTGAATTTAGTTTTTGGGGTTTTTGACGTTCGTCCGTTTTTCGAATACTTTTGCAGGTTCGGATTGGGTTTGGATAATACTGATACCTAAACTACCTAGCTAATGGGATGCACAATTTATTGCAGATTAATGCTTCTACACCAGAAGGTCAGGGGATCGATTCTCCGGAGATGCACAATTTATTGCAGATTAATGGAGGCAGACTTATATGAAATCTTCAGCGTGGTGCAAGCGAGGACCGTTCGTCATGCCAGCAGATGGAACGGAAAGATTTGTCCGCTGAAATAACTGTCTTTGTAGTTGTTTCTCAAAAATTTGTAATCGCAGTAGTAACCCAGACGATCAAAAAAAAAACTACCTAGCTATAGTCCATTCATATATTTTTGGAGATCAATTATGGTTTATATTCAGATTTTTTGACTCAAGTTCAGATTGGTTTAGTTAATATCGATATCTAAATTACCTAATTAACTATAACATCCATTCATATTTTTTTGGAGATCAATTTTGGTTCATATTGAGGTTTTTCGATTCAGGTTCAGATTTTTGGCTTGCTTATTTTTTCCACTCCTAATCTAAATTGGACATTCACTGGAGTTCGTCTCCACTAAATCGCATTGCCCCGCGTAGTAAGGTTATTTGACTATGAATCGGGTTTTGTCGATCCAATTGTTGACAAAAAAATCTAAATTGGACATTGTAAACTTTACCGGCTATAATTTGGAAAAAAAGTATATAGACCATCCTAGATGACATAGAATACTCTAGGCATATTAGATAAGGTATACATTTATATTTATATTTAGATGACATAGAATACTTCAGACAACATGGAACTGGTTTCAATGGTTTCTAATCTGGAGAAATGACCATCATTCGCGGTAGAACTTGAAGACTTTAAGGCCTTCAAAATGGTCTTTCCAAGCTTTAATATCTTTTATATTTCTCGTTGTCTCAATTTCTTTGCAGATTAGCCAAAAAAGCAAGATCGAAAAACATTTTATTTTCCCATGTAAACTCAACGGTTGTACCGTCCCCTCCCGAAGGGAGCATTTTATCGGAATCCTAATATATGGGTTATTGGTGGGAAAAAAAAGGATAAGGTCATATTGTTAGATTCTTGTCCCTTTATATTTCTATCTAGTCCTAAATCATCTTGTATAAACTACTTGACAATACATAAGAATAAATTCACACCTCCACATCATATTGGGATATGATAATTCCTTGCTTTACACAACCAATGAAACTTATAGAACTAATCTTATTAGTTTAACCACAAACCATATGTGGCCGAAACTCATTTGGTCCAGTGGCAAAGGTCCTGGTGCTGAGTATTCATGCGTCTGAAGTTCGACTCTACCAAGTCGCGGTGCCCCACGTCGTAGAGTTTGTCTATAGATCGGACCTTGTCGATCCACCCGTGTCAAAAAAAACCACAACCCATATGTCATATGTATGTGGAGAATGGATTGGTTAATCCTTAGTGTGCATATTTTATCTTCTTCTTTTTTTGTCCAACAAACTCCATTAAAATTTAGAAACACTTTTTTAGTAATTAGTAATTATGTAGCAATCAGAAGACTTTAGTTTCCTTGTACTGTAATTAAACATTTTACAATTATCAGAAACTAAATTCTTCAAAAAAACACCCCATAAAAAATAAATCCTATTTACAAAAACACACCAAAAAAAAAAAACCCATTCACATTCACCAAACCAAACCAATAACTTCTTCTTCAACTTCTTATTAAAACTTCTCTTTATCTTAAACCATTGTGTGTTCTTCTTATATCTTTAACAACTTCCTCAATAAGATCAACCATAATCAAACCTTCAACTTCTCTTCCCAACTCATTTACTTCTTCACTAATCAAACCACTCCATGGAGACCTTTCTAAGTCCCAACCAATGATCCCATCTAGTGAACAAAAGGGTTTCTCTGGCTGAGAATATAGATACTCTGACATGATCTTCCATGTTGATTCCAATAGATATTTACCTCGTATATTCGTCGCGGGTTCAGACAAAGATGAGCTCATAAGTTTCTTCTTGAAACTTGGTCCAAACACCATTGTAAGTACTTCATTTAGAAGATCAAAAAGTATGTTATGATTTGCTTCATTTCTAGTACTCTCTTCTTCTTCTTGATTCTCTTTACTTCTTTTCTTGAGATCTTCAAGAACAGACTTGCTTATAAGCTTTGTAAATGGATCACATCTAGACAATGATCTATCTAATGTCCCTTCATACAAACCAGAAGCCACAAGAAGATCTCTCACAAAAACTTTGTCAGGGTTTCCTAAATCAACAATGGTCTCAATCTCTCGAGCCGCTTCTTTTTCGACTGGTGTTGGCACTTGTATGTCGGATTCAAGCTCGTTTATCTGTCTTCTTAGTTCTAAATTAGCAGAAAGAGATAATGAGAAACACTTTCAAAAAGTGTGTGAACATTTTCAAGAAAAGGGAGAAAAGTTTGTTTAGTTTTCTTACCACTTAGATTGGAACTAATGTCTCTAAAGACTTGAGGCATACCATTCTCATCCGATACAGTCACATCGGGTGTCGAAACTTGACTGAGATAATCGACATTTCTCCAAAACTCTTCTGGTGTACTGCTGCAAACTGATGCAGGACTTGGAGGAACTTCTGTTGAATTCTCCTGAGAGACAAAACAGAACTTGTCTTAGTCATAAAGACAGCTCAAAATTGGTTACAGAAGAGAGATGGTTGAAAAGTTCTTACATTTCGATCATAAAAGTTGTTAAACTTTGAACCCGTTACAAAGTCTTTGATTGATTCATCCTCGAAACTGTTGGATTCGATCATCGAACGTATCTTCTTACCGAAAATTCTTCCTCTAAGAGTTGATCTAAAGCTTGAAACTTTCTTCCTGAGATTGAATCTTTCTTTCCTCCTAATTGGATCCACACCAACAACTTGTTCTGTTTCTTCTCGCTCTGTTATTACAGCTTCGTGCTTTCTCATGATCTGCGCGCCTGTTAAAACATGTCGATCTTCTAACAGAAGCTTACCAAATGATGTTCCTGAGACAGGAGCAGATAATGATCTTTTCAGATTTCTTGGTGATGAAGAACTTTTCTTAGGAACATCTTTGCTAATGATTCTTGAATCTTCTTCTTCATCGATTTCATCAGTTTGTTTCCGCAACCTCTCTGCATCCGATAAAGTAGGTCGCAAGCGGCTACTTCCACCAGAATCATCTAAAGGACTCATCTCTTTTCTCAAAACATTCCTCAACCTCTCTGCCAAAAGCTTTCTTGTATCTCTACTTACAAACTCTGGAGAGTCTAGTGCATTGCATTGAACCTCACTCGCACCATATGATCTCATCGATTCAGACCGCGGAAAAGGTCTTTCGCTAAAAGGAGTCTCGATCCCACTTCCTCTTACCGATGAACTTCTCTTAAGAGCTCTTCCTTGAAGCTCACCTTTTAACCTCTCCTTAACTTCCTCAAGAAACTCTTCAATGCTACTTCCTCTACTTCCTTCCATAGTCGTCCCTGACGAAGTAGTTAACGAATCTTCGTAATCATACACTTTCTGATGAAGACCAGGTCTTAAAACCACAATCCTAGTTGGTACTATTCTGTCTGATTTCGAGTTAAAATCTCTCCCAAAGCTCTTAGTTCTTGTGAAAAGCCTCTCTTTCTCCGATTCAACGATTCTTGAACAATCTTTAAACCTTTTATCAGCTTGCCAAGCTTCAAACTCTTTTCTAAATCTTTTAAGCTCTTCTTCTTGTGGATGTTCTCTACGCATTGGTAAATCAATAATCTCTTCTACTTCCATTACATTTAACTTCCCTTTTCGGTTTCTTTTGCCTCCTCCTCCGCCTCCTTTCTCATTAGTACTTTGACGATTATGATTGATCCAAGACATTGACTCTAAAGGAAGTGAATCCATTCCCATTAGCTTAGCTACAAGACTCGGCGAATTCGGTTTATCGTTTGAACGTTTTGAAAGCTCTTCTATGATCTTCTTCTTTGTTGATTCTTCAATTGGATAACAACTTCTCTCATACCATTCTTCTTCCTCAAATCCATAACTCTGTTTTTTCAAAAACAAAAAATCAAATCTTTTTTACTAATTTTCATTTACAAGAGACAAAGTTGATATATTTGAATTTACCAGTTGATCTTTATCCTTATGATATGTCTGAAAGCTATCAACTTGAAGCTCAAAACTATTCCTCGGAGCTTCAAGATCTGCAAAAAAAAAGAAAAAGAATCAATACCCATTAATCTAAATCAAAAACCCAGAAACAAGATTTGGTTTTTTTTGTGTGTTCTTGGTTTCTTCTTCGTTTCACACCTTCGTTTTGAGTTTTGTGATGATGATGAGAGAAAACTTTTCTGGAGAAAGTGTTGTTATGAAAATCGAAGAGATGTAATAATCCTCCCATTTCTCAATAGAAATTTGGTTCTTTTTCCACTAATGATGATGAAGATTCGGATCTAATGAAGAAACCCAGAAGAAAAGGAAGAAACTTTTTTTTTTTATTACAGAGACAAGAACAGAACAGTTGTGGATAAAAGAGAGACAGGAACTGAAACAGAACAGTAGAGAATTGAGTTAAGGAGAGATAAGTTTTGTTAAACGCAAATGATGAATTCGATCGAGAGAGAGAGAGAGAGATACTAAAAAATGTTTAATGAATATTGGTTTCTCGTGAATCAATGAAGCTTTGAAAATGGAGGTAGTGAGAGAAAGTTTTAGAGAGAGAGAAGACAGAGGAAAGTTGATTTCAGACAGAGAGAGAGAGAGAAGAGTAATGGTTAGAAGAAGTAGGAAACTGACGAAAACACATCTCATACAGAGTACGGAACTCTGGTCGCTTTCTCACTTTTGATGAGAGAGAGAGAAAATGGAATTTTACAGTAGAGAGAGAAAGAGAGAGAGAAGAAATGTGGAAATTGAAAGAGAAACAGAGTATACTCTAATTAAGTAATTATATTTTAATATGTTCGAAAATAATAATAATAATTATTGATTACTGATTGAGTTTCCTGTTAACTGTTGTTATTATTCTCATTATTGTGAATAATCAAACAGAGAATATAATCATCAAAAATTAATGTTAGTTTTTTTTGTAACGAGAATAATATAATCATAAAAAATTATTATAGTTTTTTTTCAGTTATAAGTCAACTTTATTAATCTCACATTTATACAAGTTTGCAAAAGTACTAATTAGACATGCAAATTTAAAAGTCCTTATTATGCGATTGCGAAGTATAATTTAATATGTCAAAAAAATATTTAAAGTTTCCTAATATGTCAGAAACATCGTTTTATACATATTTTACATGATGTGATAAACAAAATAAAAAATATTATATTAACAATATAAATATGAGTTTGTTAATTAAGTTCGAGATTTTAGAGCAAAATCAAAATTTATAAAATTTTAACTGTCTAAATTAACGTATAATTTATAAACCGACTGATATGGTTTAATCCGATCCAGTGATACTTAAAACTCAAAAATTAACTTAAAAAAGCATATAATCATATCGAATTGTGTCAATTTGACCCGCAAAATTTCATATTTAATCAATTAATCTAAATTTGTAGTTTTCGACATAATATTTTTTTTTACTTTGTACATGTCACCATATAAAAATGTTGTTGATCTATTATAAAATATTTTTTAAGATATTAGGTTATATTTCATGTAGCTAAAACTCCAATAGGCTTGTAGTATCATTCCAAATTTTGAATGAGAACCCCATTTAGGTCTCTACAAGTTTACACTTTGAAATATAGACTCAACCATTATTACTAGAATAGACTTTTTGAACATATTTTTTCTACACCAAAGACACAAATCTTAAGGCTATAGGCAAAAAGGTTTTAAATAGTATTCGCTCTGTTTTGCAAAAAGTGTCATTTTAGAGTTTTTTTCTTGTTTCATAAAAAGTGTCGTTTTAGATTTCCAATGTAACTTTTTAATTAAAAATCTTATTATACCTTTTGTCCATAACTTATTTCCTTTAAATTTAATTATAATCATTTAATCAATGACACATTTAATAAGATTAAATTTGTATAATTACAACTTTTTTTAATATGTGTGAAATGTGTCAAAATGACACTCCTAAAAAAACGGAGGGAGTACTAGTTTGGTAAAATTTGTGGAACCATTTTAATGTATATTCACATTTATAGTTTTACATTGAAGGTTGTCTACGAAATTATCTAAAAAGAGTAAACTTAGAAAATCGAAAATTCGTTAGAAAAAGTTGAAAGATTCCTTCATTAATATTTAATAATATTGTTTTTTTATTGAACAAAACAAAATGAATGAGAATTCTCATTCTCTTGTGAACAGAAAGGTGGTTGGATTGTGAAATTAGTTTTTTCGATACTAACTTGATAACTTCAATAAATATTTTAATTAATGCAAATAAAGATTATGGAACATAATACTTATCTAATTAAATAATCAAAACTTCACCAACATAAGAAACCATGTAATGAACACCTCATGGACATTGGACCCTCGTCTTTTAGTATATTCATAAGATTCATAAGATAATAACTCACTTTACAAAAAGCAAAAAAAAAAAAAAAAATTATCTTCACAAGTCACAACAATCACCCTCAATTTTTGTCCAAAATTTTTCTTCACAAGTCACAACAATCACCCTCAATTTTTTGTCCAAAATCTTAATTTGATGTGTTTCATCATATTTGTTATAAATTATAGTTTTTATTATTAAGTACGACCTAACTTACATCCGAAAATTATTTGAAAAATGGAAGATTCTCACAACAATTTTATATTGGTTCATTACATTCTTAAACTACCGATGTAGGACCGTTGATAGTATTTAATTTTTTTATGCTTTCTTCCTCAAAGTTGTGAATGCGATACAATTGAAAATCTTAGTTACATGCATGTTGGTTCTTAGTTACATGCTATAATATGAAGTGGTGACTTAATTATTTTCCTACCATATGAATCACACAAAGAAGATCTAACATATCTTGTGACATAAGAATTTTACAACTTTTTTTTGTTAAAAGAATTTCACAACTTTTGGTCCAAAGTCTAAACGAGTTAGGACCATGGCACATAGTTCAAAAAATATTTTAATGGGCTAATAAAACTACTAATATAAAAAATACTAGATATCAACTAGTCGAAGGAGATATTGTAGAGACAGAAACGGAACGAGACATAAATTTAGAAGCTAAGACTTTTTTATCAGAATTTAGAAACTAAAAAAAAAAAATTATTTGTGTACCATATCAAACTTGGAATGAGAATGGAACGAGACGAAATGAGAGGGAACGATATAGAAAATCCCCAAAAGCATGAGAAGAAAAATCACACATTCTTAATTCATTAATCACTCGGTTTCTAATAAAATTGAGATTGATATCCCAACCCCATTTCGTTCCCATTTGAAAATTTATATCTTATCCCATATGAAAATATCTTTCTATATGGAATGAAAATTTTGGAATCGGAACATGACAGAATAGAACAGAAATTTTTCTCGATGACCCTAGATCGAATGACTAACGAAAACGAAATATTATTTACTTATTTTTCCCTTTAAAATTGACCTTGGTTGTAAGGAAATAACTAAAAATCTGCTTAGTAATCTAACCTAATAAAAGGAAATAAAATGAATATAATCATGTCACTGGCGACTGTATCCTGTTGGGTTATCGTAATCAGGTTCGAAGGATGTTGTCTCTCTATTCAGAGATTGAAGCTTTGATCTGGGCGATGTAGAGTTTGGCGGCTCATTTTACGGTTCAGGATTTTGGCACTGATAGTCGAGATGTTATTAATAAGATTGCGAATCTCACTGACTGGCCATAATTTGCCACAGAGCTTTAGGAGTTTGAGAGAGCGAAGACTTCTTTCCCGTTATTCAAGTTATCTTTTGTTCCACGAAGTGCGAATTCAAAGGCAGACCTCCTACCTCGTCTAGCTAGACTTTATTTTTCTCTTTTTTCGTTTGTTGGTTGTTCTATTCCGATGTGGCTTACCACACCACCTCAAGTCTGAATAATAGAATTGTCTTTTTGTGCCAAAAAAACATGTACATGAAAAAAATTAAGTATACAATCTTAATTGGACTGTGCAACATACATGCAAAACACCAATCTTCCATTACTAGGCTTAGTTATGTATTTTTTTTTCAATTATATATTGCATGGATCGTTCGTCAATGCAGATTCGCCGCTATTTGCAGGAAAGAAAAATGAAATTGAACTATAAAATATCATTGTAATAATAATAACCTAGTGGTTAGGAATAATAAATAATTCTTCTACATACTTGGTCATAAAACAGGTGACTTATTAGAAACGTTACGAGAATATAAGAATTATGACATCTTTTTTCTTTGTTAAAGGGAATTTTGATATCACTCAACTACCTATAATTTCTTATAAATAAATAAATATCCTATTTTTTATGGTGCAAATTTTAGATTCTTTTTTCCCCATGATCTACTAGACTACTACCATACATACATATTAAAAAAAACTAAAAATTCTCATAAAATGTACATAAAAATATCAATAAGTAAAACTAATTCAACCAATAAGATGCATAATGTAATTAGTCAAACAACATTAAAATTTTACATACTCCCTCAATTTTGATTTATTTGATATTTTAAAATTAGTTTTTTGTTCCAAAATAATTGATGTTATCACATTTTAATACAAAAATTTAATATTATTTGGTTTTTTGACTAATAGTATTCTGCGAATTGATTTTCTATTTGTTAAATGTTAAATTAGTTGTAGTCAATGTTATTTCTATAAAAAAAAAGGTAAACTAAATAAAAATTAAATCTTTAATCCGCGTGTTATTAGCTAAAATATCAAATAAATCAAAATAGAGAGAATAGAAGATTAAAAACATCAATTATCTTGGAACGAAAATTTTTCCCTAAAACATAACTTATTGTGAAACGGAATAGTATGTTAAAAAACTTAAGTAAAATTGTTCCACTCATCAATGGAAACTCAAACACACATATATAATTTGTTTTTCTTTCTTGAAAAGAAGACTCAATTTTTAGACACAAAAAATCTAATTTCACAACATTTACGACCTAATGCACACATTATTGTGTAGCTCATGAAAGCTAATACTATAGTATAATAATAATTCATATATATTAACAAAGAAATAAAAAAGGTGGGATTTTGATAAATTTACAATACATACAACTCATGGTGATGGTGATGGCATTGTGGGGGCATTTAGTTGTAAAGTTATGACTCAAAAACACGCTTTGTTATTTTTTATAGTATTTATTTATATTATAATGTGTAGTATATGTATTAATGATGGATCCTCATGTGCTTCGTATCCTCCCATCGACTCTCCTCCATTATTACATCTTTTATTTCCTTCTCTTCTTTTTCATTATTTTTGTTATTATTACATTTATATATATATATATTTATAATTGTACATAAACACATATACCCATTAAGATCATGCCACGAGCCCCTACTTATAATATCATATCTAAAAACTCAAATTTGATTCTCATTTGTGTATGAAACTCATATAGAAACTATGAAAAATATGAAAAGTCCTAGCCCCGGCAAATACGAAATCAGCTGATGTTTAAGGTTATTACACGCCGATTGATTAAAGATATATTAACTTTTATTTATTTTACTTCTTTTACATAAAAACAATATTAAGTACCGTTAATTCAACCAATAAAAGATCATTCTGCAAAATATAAAGTCACAAACACAAAATAATATTAAATTTTTGCATATAAACTTGAAATCGTCAACTAAATTGATACGAAAAAATATCCCTAAAACATCAACTAAAATGAAAGAAAGAGAATATATATATATATATGTATATATATATGTCTAGTGAAATTCATCAGAACCATCAGTGCGTTGAACTAGTAGCTTAACGTAAAGAGTTGGTTTCGTTGTACCTCTATTCCGATTTCTTTTTTCGTTAAGAAGGATCTTTTACGTCATATTATTCGGTAGTGGATATTCATTATCATTTTTCCTGTTTATGTGTTAGAATTGTAGGGGGCATAACTTTTATTATTTTTCCAATTCGTTTTTTTCACCTAGTTAAAGTAAATGTAGATCGTAAAATCGTATAAATTCAAAGTGTATATTTACTTAAATGATTGCTTATTATTGGTGTTAGGTTGCTAGAGTTCGGAGCAATCTTAGCACGTTCTCTTAGTCCACGGGCGTATATAGCTGGTCCTAAACATTTAAAGGCCTACAAACAACTAGAAATATTTATATTCTCAATGAAAATTGGTGAAGGAGAGTAGATGCTTCCCATACGAAACAATCTAAGACATTTTGCTAATCTAGCGGTCTTATTAAGGGATAATGGAACTAAAGTTGTAACCTTAGGTTTTTTTGATTGGGCTTAGGATCGATTCTGATTTTGTCTACGTGTGAGACTACCGTTCTTTTGTGGATAACGATCTCAACCGTCGAATTATCTGACTAACGTGTCAGGAGTTTAAGTAATGGTTTGACAAGAGCCTTAGAGAGAAACTCATGACTTTGGGAGTTTCAGAGTGTCGACCTCTGCTTTTGCTTAAAACAAACAGCAACATATCTACTAAAAATAAAAATGCGTCAATTGACCAATAGAGTGTTGGTCAAGTGGTAACAAACTTCTCGAAATAAAGAAGAGGTTTTGGATTGCAACTGCATTGGAAGGGGTTGACTCGCTAAAAGCGAATATATTACTTTGTCTAATTCCGCTCTAAGAGGACGAGTTCTAAACCTTCTAGTCAACAAGAAAGTGTGTCAATTGATCTAGAAAAATTAGTTCAATATAATATATTTTATTACATGGAAATGCTTAATCTAGTAATATTATTGGTCATTCTCTAGTTGTGACACTCCTAAACTCAAGCTCAAATCCCCAATTAGCACTTTTTGATTTATATTATGACCTCAATAAAAATAGTTTTTTTGGTTCGCCACTAAAAATTGGATGAGGATTGCACTAAAATGGGCATCTTAAGAGAGGAACCAGCTCCTGAATATTAACTACTTTTTTCTTCTAGTTTAACTCTAAAACCATTCACTCAAATATACAACAACCTTTTTTTTCTCTCTTCTTGTTTTTATTCTGATTTTCATATTGTATCTAACACCAAACTTTTTTTTGATCAATTAACACGACGTGTTCGTAAATACTAGTGACGAAAGGCGATTTTTCATACAATATATTAGTATAACCTCTATAAATTAATACTTGACAAATTAATATTTCGATAAATCAATATTTTTTGCCGGTTCCAAATTGAGTTTTTGACCAAAATAGTCTCTTATAAATTAATAACTCTTTAAATAATTAAATATTTATATCTCAATATTAATTTATAGAAGTTTTACGGTAGTAATACATACTAAATAGAGTCTCTATTACTTTAATTTATAAATATGATGTGTATTTAAACCTTTCTCATATTACATTACATGAATCCTATTTTCATTTCATCCGGGAAATCTTGTTCATCAAGCTCGCTCGACATATATTGAAATTGACAACCAATTTGTTGACAAATGCATGTGTATAAAGTAGTAGAGAAATTAAAATTCAATGTAACTTAGAGCTGTCAATTAGGTGAGAATAATAAAAACTTCAAAAAATGTGAAAAGAAAACTTTTTTTGATAAAAAATTTCTTTTTTGATAAAACAAAAAATCCAAGTAAATATGAGGATAGGAAAACACTGATGGAGATAAGACGTTAAATAAAACTCCATCATCATATGATAAAATTTTTTATTTTTTTTTCCGCCGGAAATCTATTTTATTAAGCCGGTAATGATCCTTCCTCTAGAGAAAGTCGGTGAGGAACCAAAGTGTTTACATGAGTAGAAAAGTTACTGATTAGCCTTGTTTTTTTTTGGCAAGACCATCAACAACAAAATTCAAAAAACGAGATATATAAAAAATATTAAACATTGGAAATGAGTCTTTGAGCCCAGTAAAATCGTGGAGCTCAACCGCAAAGGAGGACCACTCTAACGGGGAGGTGGTCATCGAAATTAGCTGCATGCAGTCCGTCGCGAATGACACCTCTAGACTTGATGTCGATATCATAATTTCCATAGTCCAAAAAAATGTTTCTAACTCCGTGTGCACCGATGACGGACATCATATGATAAAATTTTAGAACATAAAAAAGCACTAAACTTTACACATATGTCTATGGGACCAAACCTTATAAATCAATTTTGTCTTTGATCACATTAGTTACTAAAAGTCGCATCAAACTCACATGCAATCGAAGTCTTCCTCCTCTCCCGCGCGGCGTCTTTAATCATATCACAAGAATCGAATAATACTTTTTTTACTTCAAATCATTTCTTTCTTTATAGATTGGTCCTAAATTGAATATCTACATAGGCCTAATAATAACCATAATATCTATGTAGCCCAATGTTTTGACAACAACATTGTCGGCCCGAAGTCAATAATAACCATTACTCGCCCGATTAACTTAGTGTCGTTTGGGTAATTTTCTGATTTAGAAGAGGATGAATGTTTTTCCCAGAAGTTTTATACGAAATAGTTGATAATCCTTCAACGGATTCAATAATATGGTGGAGCGAGACGGGGAAGAGTTTCATCTTTAGAAACAATGCTGAGTTATGCAGAGATGTTCTTCCGAGATTTCCAAAAATCAATGATTTGTTTTCATTCACAACAAGGCTTTATAGTTATGGTTTTATACAGAAATTGCATCATTGAAATTTGCAACAAATCTTTTTGGTAGAGGCAAATATGGGCTTACTGCAAGCGGAATTTTTTTCAGAGGATAGCTCTAAAAATTAAGAGATTGATGGAGAAGATGAACCAAATGATCTTGGCTGTTAAGAACGAGTTACAATCAATCCAATCCAAAAAATGTTGTTGCATTCTCAAACGAAAAGGTAACTATCAGTTTGATCTACTTTGTTAAATTTCTGTTTGATCTACTTTGTTAAATTTTGTGTGTATATTTGCAATTCTCCCTCTTGTGCATATATCACTAGCCTTTCTCTATTCTATATACCTCTGCATATGAAGATAGGTCATCAGTTCAAAACTCGACATCTTCACTCGGGTAAAAATCATCAAGATGAGGGAAAATCGAACTCGAATTCAATCTAGTGATATGCATTACCGATCTTGAAAGTACTTGAAGATGTTCATCTTTCACCTACAGAATAAATACCACCTATTATAGAGATCAATATCAAGATGGGTTTTCCCCTTTTTTATATTTAAAAAATGTAATCCTTTATCAAAAGAAAAAATGCTAAACAAATCCACAACTTTCAAATTTAGATAAAAAATTTTCAACTTTTACTTAAGCTATTTTAATTCCCTTTTTTCATTGACCAAGTTAAAAAGAATCCAACAAAAATCAACCATTAAATCTTTATTAACATCCGTTAAATCGAAAACGATGCCGCTTTAAAAAATTCCAAAACGATGTTGTTTTCTGTTAAATCGAGAAAAAAGGAAAATTTTTGAAGCAAAGACTAAAAAAATCTACCTCACACATTGTTCTGACACACATTATCAACTTAGCTAATTAACTCTCATCGTACATTTTTTACACACACATCTTTATATGCTACTCGTTTCATAATTTTAATAGTTTAATAATAAATTATGTTAAACTCTAAGAAGTTGACACATAAACATAATTCACTTAAACTAGTTTTCAATTAATATATAGAGATATAACGAAATCTTTTTATATTCTACACAAATTCAATATTTATTTTCTCCGCTTTTTACATTGCATGTTTGTATTCATAAAAATGTGTATTCTAAATATTTATTTGTATATATTAAAAATATGATAATAAATAAGGAATTTGGGGAAAAAATTTACAAAAAGAGAACTTGCAACGTAGTGCGGACATAAATCTAGTGTTTATAAAACACATCTCTCGCAAACAACATTTGGAACCGCAAGCTAAATAATCTGTTTTTGAAATTCTTCCCTCCTCTCTGCGATCATTTCCATTGCCTTCTGAAATTCTCCATTATACTTGAGTTTGATTGTTTCTTCGTGAACAATATTCAATCCCAACTTTTCTATTTTTCGCATCTTTTCAGTATCTTCGGACAAATCTTCGGGACGATCTTCATCCGAGTCCGAGAAAATTTCAGGATTTTCTCGAGAATCGATGGGTAAATCGGAAGAACCCATCTCCTCGAGAGTAGCATTTCTCAGAAGTGCCTTTGTTTTTCTATTTGAAGTGAAGGTGTAGAAAATGGAAGAACCCCTCCCTCCCTCTCGACTCCGTAGACTCCACGCTTAAACGATCTTCTTTCTTTTTCTTAAAAAAAATAAAATAAAAATAAAACTCTTGCAACATACTGTAATAATTTTTGCTCTCTCCCATAGACAGAACATCGTGACGTGAGTGAGTTTTCACTTTTACTTTTTTGCTCTCTACAATTTCGGTTTAGCCATGTAAAACACAGAAAACCGGTTCCCATGATAATTAATTTAGACTATTAATGGTTTAATCTTGGTTCAAATATAAAATTCCGGTTTAGAAATATACACTTTCGGTGTTAGTGGTTTAGCTCTAGTAGAAATTCGAAAAGTCCAGTTCAGTGATTTAAAACCAACAAAAATCCGGTTTGGTTTTACTGAACCGTACCGGGCCTGAAACTCTGGTTCGATAGGTTCGAAGTTAAAAGTAGTGTCCGCTTGCAAAAGAGAAACCTAAAGAGTCGAGTCTCTCTCTGTCACTGAGCTTCTTGCAAAAGATGATTCAACTTGTGGCTTAAAGAGCCATGATATTTGAGTCTCTGCCATGGCGAGTTTCATGAAACGTAGAGGAAACGTAATCTTTCGGTCTCAAACCCTAGTCACTCTCTACTCCAAGGTGGGTCATCATTTCCTCCTTTGCTTTGTTAAATCTCTTTGCGGCATTTCGTCGAACACTTCATATGCATGTTTCTTTTGGCCCTTTAGTTACATAGGAGTAATTGTACGCTCGCTGAGGGAGTTATGGAGAAATGTTCTAGCATTCGTACAGTTATTGAAGAAGATATAGATTCAGGTAATGGATTTATATTGATGTAATTACAGTTCGAAGTTAAAGTTTGTTCCTTTTTGTAAAAGAAATGGTTTGATGTGAACAGTTGATACATCGAAGTGGAAGAAGGTACAAGCAAGTGATGCTGGAATTAGAAATTCAATGATTCCAGATTCTTCTTGGAATGTCTTGAGACTACTTAGACGTCAAGGTTTGTGTTTTGCATTGATGATGAAAGAATGTGAACTAAGAAAGATGCTCAAATTGTTTTTGTTTTCTACGTTCTTAGGTTTCGATGCATACCTTGTGGGTGGATGTGTGAGGGATTTGATACTCCATAGAGTGCCAAAAGACTATGATGTGATCACTACTGCTAATCTCAAAGAGGTTGTGTAGCTTAATGTTATGCATTCGTCATGTTTTCCGATTATTGTTTTATTCATCTCGTCTTTTTTTTCTTTATAGATCCGGCGGCTGTTTCATCGAGCTCAAGTTATTGGGAAACGGTTTCCTATTTGCCACGTGTGGATGGGAGGTTCGATAATTGAGGTCAGTTTCGTGATCTTTATATATGGTTCTTATATGCTCTTGGCATGTTTCATTGTTGCATATTCCTTGACACTTCTTTTATAGGTCTCCAGTTTTGATACCGTGGCACAAAGTGATAGCGAGTTTGATGATGAGTTGGGGAAGGTTAAAGAGAAAGACGGTGTTCCACAAACTACAACTGAGGCAAACAAGAATAGCAGCCTCGTCAAAATGTATTCTGGTTTGGATGTAAAAGACTGTAATCGCTGGAGAAATAGCTTGCAACGGGATTTCACAATTAACAGGTGTTGTTTCTGAAACACGCGCCTATGTAACTAAGAGGACTTTTGATTCTTTTGCTGCATCATCGAAGCTCATCTTACTTGTGGTATTAAATGAATCTATGTGCGCAGTTTATTCTTTGACCCGTTTGAATTCAAAGTTTATGACTACACTAGTGGAATGGAAGATTTGAAGGATCTAAAGGTGATTAACTTTGCTTACTCTTTTTTGAATTTAATTTTGTATGGTAGTAACCGCTGTTTGCTAACGTTAATGCAGCTACGTACACTTATCCCTGCACGTTTATCATTCAAGGAAGATTGCGGTATGCCTTTTTTATTCTCCTCACGACATCATTCAATGAAAATTTTGGTACTTTCTGACCTTTTATGTCAGTTTTTTTCCAATCACAGCTAGAATTCTTAGGGGGTTGAGAATTGCAGCTCGATTGGGTCTATCGCTTTCAAAGGATATTGAGACTGCAATACCTGAATTTGTACCTTCCGTTGCAAATTTGGTTCAGGTACTTTGATTGCTTAAACTTAGGTTATGCTTAGAATCACCGCTTTTACGTTTATGGTCTAAGCTTTTACAATCATGTTCTCCCTTTGTTCAGTTTAGATTAATCATGGAAATGAATTATATGCTTGCGTACGGAGCTGCTGCGCCTTCCATCCTTCTTCTCATGAAGTTTAAACTACTTCACGTTTTGCTTCCCTTTCAGGTATGCCGTTTTACCGTATTTATCGATTTCTTTAACTCTTTGTTTCTCGTAATTTTAACTAAGATAAATTTGAAATTTTCAGGCAGCTTACTTGGATCAAGCTAGTAAAACATCTCTATCAAGTTCCTTAATGCTAGTGGTACGTGATATCTTTACGCAAGAAGCGTTTTCGAATGATCCCTTTTGGACATTTCTGAGTCGGGTTTATTGTTGTTTCAGAGGTTATTCTCTAATATGGATAAATTGGTTTCTTGTGATCTACCTGCTGATTCCAGACTCTGGTGCGTTACATTTTTTTTATTTAAATTTTTATAGGAATATGAGTCGTCTCTACGATAAGCTTTAATGTCCCGATTTGTTTGAAACAGGATCGCATTGTTGGTTTTTCACACTGCTCTAGTGCGTAACCCTCAGGAGCCTATCGTACTGCACGCTTTTGCCTCTCTGCTCTACCATAGAAACTGGAGCAAAGCTGTCGAATTAGCTAGACAACACGAAAACTCAGTACTCGGATACGCTCCTGAGGTATCTAAATCTTCAGGAGGGAGATCTGATGAAGATCTTGCAGAAGCAGTTTCGGAATTCACATGTCTATTAAAAGATACTCAATACGTTCTGACTGAAATGGAGGTTCTCCATGAAGCTCTGAACCTATACCCAGACTTCAAATGCTCGGGTCTGGTAAGTACGGATGTTCACTTTACTATGATAAGGTTCATTTTATTCAGATACATATACTCGGTTTAAGTTTACCGATCCCAAATATCTGCTTCAGTTTTTCTTAAACGAATAGTTAACGGTACAATTGATTTGTGCGGTTACTCAGGTGTTTATACCGAAGAGAAAGGGGAAAGATGTAGCGGAATGGTTTGGGAGAATGGGTGATGTGAAATCATATGAAAGCAAAAAGGAGGGATTCTCTATTGACTATCTCTCACTTGGGAAGGGAAAGCCATGCGAAATAGGATTCGTTCTTGGCAAAATCATTCTGGACACCATCACCGAACAGCTAAACTCAGGCGAGAAGAAACAGACCGTCACAAACCAAGGTCTACAAGCGGCTTGCATGGAGAAGAAGGCTGAGTCGGTCATTTCTAAACCATCGAAAGAGGATAAAAACGGTGAAGCTCCAGTCAATGGCTCAAAGGCATCGTCTGTTTCTAAGGCCGAGCAAAAGATTTTGAAGAGGACGAGAAAAGATGGTGAGCACAAGAGTAACCAAGAGACTGAGGTGTGTCCAGACTCAACCTTCTCTGGTCCAGCGAAAAATCAAGATCAGTCTGTAGTCGATAAACCTAAGCGAAGCCGCAAACAAGCACTAACACCAGAGGCACCAAAGCGAAAGACTTCAAAGAGGTCAAAATCAGATGAGCAAGAGAGTGAGGAAAGTCTCTCCGGTCCAGGAAAGAACAACACTAAACCATCTGTGTCTGATCCGCCGAAGCAAAAGACATCAAAGAACCGTTTGAAGGAAACAGAGAAAGTGAAACGCAACGACCTGCCTAAGAAGGAGATTCAAGATGCAAAACAAGGATTCATCTCTGACAATTCCATGAGTGATATTCCAAAAATTCTAGTGCAACCGAGCCAGCAAGCCTCTAGCAAAGAGGAGAGCGACTCGGTTTTATCAGAGAAGGCAAAGAGATCAAGAAAACTCTCGACTCTGTTCAGGTAACGCGGTTAACCTTTCGAATATCTTGGGGGCTTAAGTCTCAAGTCTATCAAGGAGGAGTTCATCATTCAGTTGCAGTCTTGAGTCCACAATTTTTCACTTGTTCTGTACCATTTAGTAACTCAAACCAATTTGTTTCAATCTTGTTTTGAGTCTGGTGGCTGATAGAGAGAAATTTTTGTCATGAGAATAATGATATATGCAAGTTAGATATTCTTTTTTGTATGCTTGTTTAGCTTAGAATCAACAAATTTGATTCATTTCTCTGTAATATATATATATTGGTAGATGATGCAAAGCCATTACCTCTAAGTGAAGCCTTATTTTTCTTAGTTTGTAACAATTAGAATAGATATCGCTAGGCCTGGACATCCGGATATTCGGTTCGGTTCCAGGTAAGAACCGTCCGGTTTCGGTTCTTTCAGTTCTGAGATTTACGATCCATTCGGTTCTTTTTGTAATTCGGTTAGGCTTCGGTTCTGGATCCAAAATTTTCGGTTCGGTTCCGGTTTCGATTATCACTTTTATCTAGAGAAACAAAGACAACAAAGGTATCAAAGCTCTTTGACCATCTTCCTAGGTCCGTGAACGATGCAACTATGCATTAAAACAAGATTGTCATATTTTTGAATTTTTCTCAAAACCAGTGGGTTAACCCCTACGAAAATAGAGTTTTCGATGTATTTTCTAAATACTGAAGTTTATACCCTTTAGTGTTGTCAAAAAATTTCTAACCACATTCTACATTTATATTAATGTATGCTAAACATTCTTTCATGAAACATGGACGTTGTTTCTATATTTTTAACAATTAATTTATTAAAACTTCATATAAGACCTAAATATGTGAAATAACCGCTATAAAATAACTATTATCTAGAGAAAAAGAGACGACAAAGGTTACAAACCTCTTTGACCATCATCCTATGTCAGTGAACAATGCAACTATGCAGTAAAACAAGATTGTCATGTTTTTTGAATTTTTCTCAAAATCAGTGGGTTAACCCTTACGAAAATATAGAGTTTTCTATATATTTTCTATATACAGAAGTTTATACTCTTTAGTTTTGCTTAAAAAATTCTAACCACATTCTAAATTAATATTAATGTATGCTAAACTTTCTTCCATGTACATGGATGTCGTTTCTAATTTTTTAGCAATTAATTTACAAAAACTTCATATACTGCCAAAATAAGGGGACTAACCGTATTGAAATCACTTTAATCTAGAGAAACAGAGACAACAAAGGCACCAAACCTCTTTGACCATCATTCTATGTCCGTGAACGATGCAACTATGCATTAAAACAAGATTTTCATATATTTTGATTTTTTCTCAAAATCAGTGGGTTAAACCCAACGAAAATATAGAGTTTTCGATATATTTCTATATACTGAAGTTTATACTCTTTCGTTTTTCTTAAAAATATCTAACCACATTCTAAATTTATATTAATGTATGCTAAACTTTCTCCCATGTACATGGGCACCGTTTCTTATTTTTTAGCAATTAATTTACTAAAACTTCATATACTGCCAAAATAAGTGGACTAACCGTTTTAAAATCACTTTTATCTAGAGAAACGAAGACAACAAAGGTTCCAAACCTCTTTGACCATCATCCTATGTCAGTGAACGATGCAACTATGCATTAAAAAAATGTTGTCATATTTTTTGAATTTTTCTCAAAATCAGTGGGTTAACCCCTACGAAAATATAGAGTTTTCGATATATTTTCTATATACTGAAGTTTATATTCTTTCGTTTTTCTTAAAAATATCTAACCACATTCTAAATTTATATTAATGTATGCTAAACTTTCTCCCATGTACATGGGCACCGTTTCTTATTTTTTAGCAATTAATTTACTAAAACTTCATATACTGCCAAAATAAGTGGACTAACCATATTAAAATCACTTTAATTTAGAGAAACGGAGACAACAAAGGTACCAAACCTATTTGACCATCATCCCATGTCCGTGAACGATGCAAATATGCATTAAAACAAGATTGTCATATATTTTGATTTTTTCTCAAAATCAGAGGGTTAACCCCTACGAAAATATAGAGTTTTCGATATATTTTCTATATACTGAAGTTTATATTCTTTCGTTTTTCTTAAAAATATCTAACCACATTCTAAATTTATATTAATGTATGCTAAACTTTCTCCCATGTACATGGGCACCGTTTCTTATTTTTTAGCAATTAATTTACTAAAACTTCATATACTGCCAAAATAAGTGGACTAACCATATTAAAATCACTTTAATTTAGAGAAACGGAGACAACAAAGGTACCAAACCTATTTGACCATCATCCCATGTCCGTGAACGATGCAAATATGCATTAAAACAAGATTGTCATATATTTTGATTTTTTCTCAAAATCAGAGGGTTAACCCCTACGAAAATATAGAGTTTTCG